>JAVJIF010023559.1:0-31531 GCA_038442645.1 Agave tequilana
AAGTGGTGCATTATACATTCCAACACATGAGTACAATTACAGAGTTATCACCAGAGGTGATCCAATATTACATGAATATTACATCACTGATATGCGCAATTGCGAGATTACAAGGAGATGTACAAGTATGAACAGTACACAGGCATTCACGAATTTACAAAAGGAAAACTCGAGGGGCACACAGGGGGCCTGGAAGGATAGTGCTCCGAACGGTCTGCTGGAGATCCACGCTGCCGCTGCGCCACTCTGATCAGCAACTAGGAGAATCCACACGCTCCAAGCTCCATGACCTGGACATGAGGATCCAGGGGAGTCAGATGAAACTCCCCAGGCGAGTGGTAGGCAAAAGCCAAGTGGCGAGCAAGGATAGGCACATGTGTAACGATAAAACCGAATCATAGTTATGCATTGAAAACCGTGTCGTGAACAAGAGCATGTATAAGCAGGTGTGAACAGGTAGAGCATGATAATCATAAAACTGAAATTCTGTTATAAAACCCGATGAAAGCATTTGTGGCAAATCACACAACGGTCATAACAGGAGTGCATAGCAGGCATAATGGGAGTCACAACAGGAATACATAGCTGGAATCATAACAGGGATAACAAGAGTCATAACAGGCGTCACTCGATATCTCCTAAACTAATATAAAATCGATAAAAACCGATAAAACCGAGTAAAGCCGATTACGAGCAAAACCAATCGTAAACACTTAGGTTAGGCTCCATGAGACTAGTACATCGAAGGAATAATCCAAACAAGGAAACCCTCATCTATATACCTTTATCTCATGTCACCGTAATCCAAGCGCATACAATCCGAGTTACAAAACAACACAACAGATTCACATAGCTTATTATTATTATTATTATTGGGGCCGCCTAAGTTCCAAGCTTCAGTTGTCCCATTCCACATACTTCCACTCACAACTTATATAGCCAGTTATTTGGAAACTGATAAAGTTCGATGAATCATGCTCTGGATGGGCCCCGTACATGCCCGGGACAACGGTTCAGGAGTATCCGGTGCTGAGCCGGAACGTACCGCTAGGTACCGGGACTTATGGACGCCCGAACAGGAATAGAGTATCGCAGATCCCATAGAAATAGGTCTAGGGCGTGTGCATACCCGGCATGAAAATCAGGAGTAGGGGTGCCAGCACACCCCACGGAATCCCTGGTGGCCGCCAGGAGATCCCCAAGTATTTGGCCACGCGCGGCTCGATAAGACCACCATAAACATGATTAATCAGGGCCCATCAGTATCCCCCAAACCAGGTGCAAGTTGTATTATTATAATTTATCAAGCAAGTATCAATTCACGGGAATAACAGGAGCAGGACATGATCAGGAGTTCAGGAGTACAGGTCACTGTATAGAATTCAGGATAACAGGTCAGGTACAGGCAGGAGATGGCCCTACAGATTCAAGAGGTGGCCCCCACAGATTCAAGAGGTGGCCCCCACCATATGTGTGGTGTGGCACTTTGTTCCATGTGGCACTTTGTTCTGAGGGGATGGATTCTAGAGGTGGCCCCCGCGGATTCAAGAGGTGGCCCCCACCACGTGTGTGATGTGGCACTTTGTTCCGTGTGGCACTTAGTTCCATTCAAGATCAGGATCCGCTGCATGTTAGCACGATATAAGAGATACAGGAATCAGGTGATAAGTCAAGCCATAACTAGAGACAGGTAGTATAACATGAATCAGGGTCAAGTAGTAGCAAGTCAGGTGTCAGGTATACAACTAGGTGTTAACATATCGGGCATGTACTTGTCAAGTGATAGAGTAATAGTTGAACACAATCAAAGAAAGTGTTAGTTCAAACAGCATAAATTGTAAATGGGAAGTCAAGAGGAAGGCGAGAACACTCGCTTAACCAATAAAATAGTAAGGCAAGAGGATAGCGAGATCACTCGCCTAAATCATCAGAAATGCCGAAAGGTCCGAAATCCATGAAACTCGGGACGCGCCATAAGATATGATATAAATATGTAGAGAGAGAAAGTGAAGAGGAGAGAGAAAGAGAGAGAATATGTTCAGGGGGACGCGGGTTTTGAAAGTGAGACGCGGGGGTTTGCAGACGCGGGAGTTAGCGTCGCGAGAATAACAGACACGGGAATCACAAACGCGGGAATAGCAGACGCGGGGTTCGCGTCGCAAGAATAGCAGATGCGGGAATCACAGACGCGGGGATCGCGTCGCGGAAAGTACCAGACGCGGAAATCACAGACGTGGGGATCACGTCGCGAAGGTGCCATAACGCGAGGCTCGGGGCCTGCGTTTAAGTCAGGGCATGAGAACGCGGACGCGAGGATAAACTCCGCGTCACGCCAACAAGGATAGAACACAGACGCGGGCACTTAGCTTCGCGTCGTGTTGACATGAAAAGGACACAGACGCGAGTATGGCTCCGCGTTGCATCGATACTATAACGCGAAGGCCGCGTTCAAGGAATGGCCTAGACGTAGGAAATAACTCCGCGTCTTAACCATCAACAGATAAAAAAAGAGAGACAGGAAAAGATGAAGACGCAAGGATGGCCCAACTCCAAATCCAAACCAGTAAATGGTGGAAGTGAAGATGGTGATGGAAAAGATGGTGGTGGTATTGTCGTTGCAATTGTCACCAAAAAGATTACCGGAATAATCGCGAACGATTACCGGAATAATCTACGGCGATATTGCCGACAAAGAAGAGCTCGGCCCCCAATCCAAAAGGAGGGTGCTGGCCCTAAAGCATTGCCTGACGAAGAAGAGCGCGGCCCCCAATCCAAAGGAGGTGGCCGGCCTTCAAGATGGTGGTGGGATGGTGATTTTGTGGAGAGGTTTTGATGATGGTGGTAGTTTTGGAGAAGGTGAAGAAGAAGGTGAAGTCTTTGGTGGAGTTGTTGGAGTTGTGGTGGTTTAAATGGAGATGGAGGAGGAAGAAGATGAAGGTAAGGGGGTTGGAGGAGTTGTAGTAGTTGTTGTTGTGGTGGAGATGAAGGAGGAGTTGGTGGAGGTTAAGGTGTTGGTGAAGTGGTGAAGAGAAAAATGAAGTGGAATGGAGAAGGAAAGGTATTTATAGGAATTTGGATTTGTGAAGGTGATGCAAATAAATAAAGAGAGGGGGTTTTTGTAAATTGGGGGAATTAGTGGCTCTCTCTCTTGGCCACTTGGCTGGTTATGATGATGAGAGGGAGTGGGGATATCTTGGAAATGACATTTGGAAGAGAATTAAATGAAGAGAGAGAAGGGAGGATATTCACCATATAAGACAAAAGCAACTAAGGTGAAGTCTTGCGTTTCCCTCACTCAAAACGCAGCACTCTCCTGCGTTTGGGCTGCATTGGGCTAAACGCAGGGATTTAAGCTGCGTTTTAGGGAAAGCATGAAGGCTGCGTTTCAAAGAGGAGAGAGAAAGTCATGATACTTGATGGGATTTGATCTGAAGTGCATTAAATGCGGAATGGGGAGGATCTTCACAATAAATACAGAATCCCAGGTAGGTGAGATCCGCGTTTAAGGAAGGGGAGAGAAAATAGGAAAAAGACATGGTGGAATATATGGGACAATTCCTCGGTAACTGGGAAAATACTGAAAACTCCGGAAAGGTCCAAAAATAAAGTAACTTGGATAGCTCTCCAAAAATTCTCAAAAATCATAAATATTATAAAATGATTTTTGTGAAATCAGTTTTCAAAGATTCAATCTCATTTTCAAGATAAAAATCCAGAAGTCAATCGTCAATCTCGGTATACACCGGATTGGCCGGATTTTGATAACATTTGATAAATCCCAGAAAATGCATTTGGATAGAAAATAGGATTTTAAGAAATAATGTCTAAAGACACTTCTGGAAATTCCAAACCGTTTGTAAATTAAAAATCCGGGAATCGGTCAACGGAATTGGCCGACACCGGTTTTGAAGATTTTCAATTTAATTCAGGAAAATTTTAGAAAATCATAGAAAATCTAGAACATTGGAAAATGATGTTTAAAACTAAAATCGGTCAAATCGGAATACCAGAAAGACTAAATCAAGCAATACTCAGAGGTCGGGCCTTCGGTTCAGACTAAGGCTGACTCCGAGTTCACAAACCTGAATCCAAGGCAATACGATCATATGAATAATTCATAATACAAAATAATACAGGAAGTAAATCAAAAAATACGATCAGAAAATACGAATACGCAACTAAGTACGTATTCCGGGAACGGGGTGTTACACTCCATCCACCTTACAAAAAATTGCGTCCTCGCAATTTCGATAAGGGGTAAAATGAACACAAAGGGGACAAAGGTGAAATTTATACCAATCAAGATATGAAGCACTATAGGTAGGGCCCTCAAGTAGACTGAACAATAGTCAGAGCCAGCCGCTACCTCTCTAGTCTATTCATATCTTAAGTTGATATAAAGGCTTCATAAAACCAAAACAGAGGAAAGATGGAAGAGATTAGGAATCAAAGGAAAGATGATCAAGAAAAATAGATAACTCTGTACTTGTAGTTGGAATATATAACCAGGACTCATGCATTCCAGTTGCAAATTTCTTTACCATTAATTCGCCGTCTGGACGTACTGAGGATGTAGAGCCTAAGCTCTGATGCCAACCTGTAACGCCCCGATCCCGTGGGTACGGAGACGTTACTGCAACGTATATACGTAGGTCAGAAATACCCTCACGTATATACGCTAAGCATCAGTACTGGCAAGAATCAGAGTACGGAAGTAAGTGGTGCATTATACATTCCAACACATGAGTACAATTACAGAGTTATCACCAGAGGTGATCCAATATTACATGAATATTACATCACTGATATGCGCAATTGCGAGATTACAAGGAGATGTACAAGTATGAACAGTACACAGGCATTCACGAATTTACAAAAGGAAAACTCGAGGGGCACACAGGGGGCCTGGAAGGATAGTGCTCCGAACGGTCTGCTGGAGATCCACGCTGCCGCTGCGCCACTCTGATCAGCAACTAGGAGAATCCACACGCTCCAAGCTCCATGACCTGGACATGAGGATCCAGGGGAGTCAGATGAAACTCCCCAGGCGAGTGGTAGGCAAAAGCCAAGTGGCGAGCAAGGATAGGCACATGTGTAACGATAAAACCGAATCATAGTTATGCATTGAAACCGTGTCGTGAACAAGAGCATGTATAAGCAGGTGTGAACAGGTAGAGCATGATAATCATAAAACTGAAATTCTGTTATAAAACCCGATGAAAGCATTTGTGGCAAATCACACAACGGTCATAACAGGAGTGCATAGCAGGCATAATGGGAGTCACAACAGGAATACATAGCTGGAATCATAACAGGGATAACAAGAGTCATAACAGGCGTCACTCGATATCTCCTAAACTAATATAAAATCGATAAAAACCGATAAAACCGAGTAAAGCCGATTACGAGCAAAACCAATCGTAAACACTTAGGTTAGGCTCCATGAGACTAGTACATCGAAGGAATAATCCAAACAAGGAAACCCTCATCTATATACCTTTATCTCATGTCACCGTAATCCAAGCGCATACAATCCGAGTTACAAAACAACACAACAGATTCACATAGCTTATTATTATTATTATTATTGGGGCCGCCTAAGTTCCAAGCTTCAGTATGTGTCCCATTCCACATACTTCCACTCACAACTTATATAGCCAGTTATTTGGAAACTGATAAAGTTCGATGAATCATGCTCTGGATGGGCCCCGTACATGCCCGGACAACGGTTCAGGAGTATCCGGTGCTGAGCCGGAACGTACCGCTAGGTACCGGGACTTATGTACGCCCGAACAGGAATAGAGTATCGCAGATCCCATAGAAATAGGTCTAGGGCGTGTGCATACCCGACATGAAAATCAGGAGTAGGGGTGCCAGCACACCCCACGGAATCCCTGGTGGCCGCCAGGAGATCCCCAAGTATTTGGCCACGCGCGGCTCGATAAGACCACCATAAACATGATTAATCAGGGCCCATCAGTATCCCCCAAACCAGGTGCAAGTTGTATTATTATAATTTATCAAGCAAGTATCAATTCACGGGAATAACAGGAGCAGGACATGATCAGGAGTTCAGGAGTACAGGTCACTGTATAGAATTCAGGATAACAGGTCAGGTACAGGCAGGAGATGGCCCTACAGATTCAAGAGGTGGCCCCCACAGATTCAAGAGGTGGCCCCCACCATATGTGTGGTGTGGCACTTTGTTCCATGTGGCACTTTGTTCTGAGGGGAATGGATTATAGAGGTGGCCCCCGCGGATTCAAGAGGTGGCCCCCACCACGTGTGTGATGTGGCACTTTGTTCCGTGTGGCACTTAGTTCCATTCAAGATCAGGATCCGCTGCATGTTAGCACGATATAAGAGATACAGGAATCAGGTGATAAGTCAAGCCATAACTAGAGACAGGTAGTATAACATGAATCAGGGTCAAGTAGTAGCAAGTCAGGTGTCAGGTATACAACTAGGTGTTAACATATCGGGCATGTACTTGTCAAGTGATAGAGTAATAGTTGAACACAATCAAAGAAAGTGTTAGTTCAAACAGCATAAATTGTAAATGGGAAAGTCAAGAGGAAGGCGAGAACACTCGCTTAAGCAATAAAATAGTAAGGCAAGAGGATAGCGAGATCACTCGCCTAAATCATCAGAAATGCCGAAAGGTCCGAAATCCATGAAACTCGGGACGCGCCATAAGATATGATATAAATATGTAGAGAGAGAAAGTGAAGAGGAGAGAGAAAGAGAGAGAATATGTTCAGGGGGACGCGGGTTTTGAAAGTGAGACGCGGGGGTTCGCAGACGCGGGAGTTAGCGTCGCGAGAATAACAGACACGGAATCACAAACGCGGGAATAGCAGACGCGGGGTTCGCGTCGCAAGAATAGCAGATGCGGGAATCACAGACGCGGGGATCGCGTCGCGGAAAGTACCAGACGCGGAAATCACAGACGTGGGGATCACGTCGCGAAGGTGCCATAACGCGAGGCTCGGGGCCTGCGTTTAAGTCAGGGCATGAGAACGCGGACGCGAGGATAAACTCCGCGTCACGCCAACAAGGATAGAACACAGACGCGGGCACTTAGCTTCGCGTCGTGTTGACATGAAAAGGACACAGACGCGAGTATGGCTCCGCGTTGCATCGATACTATAACGCGAAGGCCGCGTTCAAGGAATGGCCTAGACGCAGGAAATAACTCCGCGTCTTAACCATCAACAGATAAAAAAAGAGAGACAGGAAAAGATGAAGACGCAAGGATGGCCCAACTCCAAATCCAAACCAGTAAATGGTGGAAGTGAAGATGGTGATGGAAAAGATGGTGGTGGTATTGTCGTTGCAATTGTCACCAAAAAGATTACCGGAATAATCGCGAACGATTACCGGAATAATCTACGGCGATATTGCCGACAAAGAAGAGCTCGGCCCCCAATCCAAAAGGAGGGTGCTGGCCCTAAAGCATTGCCTGACGAAGAAGAGCGCGGCCCCCAATCCAAAGGAGGTGGCCGGCCTTCAAGATGGTGGTGGGATGGTGATTTTGTGGAGAGGTTTTGATGATGGTGGTAGTTTTGGAGAAGGTGAAGAAGAAGGTGAAGTCTTTGGTGGAGTTGTTGGAGTTGTGGTGGTTTAAATGGAGATGGAGGAGGAAGAAGATGAAGGTAAGGGGTTGGAGGAGTTGTAGTAGTTGTTGTTGTGGTGGAGATGAAGGAGGAGTTGGTGGAGGTTAAGGTGTTGGTGAAGTGGTGAAGAGAAAAATGAAGTGGAATGGAGAAGGAAAGGTATTTATAGGAATTTGGATTTGTGAAGGTGATGCAATAAATAAAAGAGAGGGGGTTTTTGTAAATTGGGGGAATTAGGTGGCTCTCTCTCTTGGCCACTTGGCTGGTTATGATGATGAGAGGGGAGTGGGGATATCTTGGAAATGACATTTGGAAGAGAATTAATGAAGAGAGAGAAGGGAGGATATTCACCATATAAGACAAAAGCAACTAAGGTGAAGTCTTGCGTTTCCCTCACTCAAACGCAGCACTCTCCTGCGTTTGGGCTGCATTGGGCTAAACGCAGGGATTTAAGCTGCGTTTAGGGAAAGCATGAAGGCTGCGTTTCAAAGAGGAGAGAAAGTCATGATACTTGATGGGATTTGATCTGAAGTGCATTAAATGCGGAATGGGGAGGATCTTCACAATAAATGCAGAATCCCAGGTAGGTGAGATCCGCGTTTAAGGAAGGGGAGAGAAAATGGGAAAAAGACATGGTGGAATATATGGGACAATTCCTCGGTAACTGGGAAAATACTGAAAACTCCGGAAAGGTCCAAAAATAAAGTAACTTGGATAGCTCTCCAAAAATTCTCAAAAATCATAAATATTATAAAATAATTTTTGGTGAAATCGGTTTTCAAAGATTCAATCTCATTTTCAAGATAAAAATCCAGAAGTCAATCGTCAATCTCGGTATACACCGGATTGGCCGGATTTTGATAACATTTGATAAATCCCAGAAAATGCATTTGGATAGAAAATAGGATTTTAAGAAATAATGTCTAAAGACACTTCTGGAAATTCCAACCATTTGTAAATTAAAAATCCGGGAATCGGTCAACGGAACTGGCCGACACCGGTTTTGAAGATTTTCAATTTAATTCAGGAAAATTTCAGAAAATCATAGAAAATCTAGAACATTGAAAAATGATGTTTAAAACTGAAATCGGTCAAATCGGAATACCAGAAAGACTAAATCGAGCAATACTCAGAGGTCGGGCCTTTGGTTCAGACTAAGGCTGACTCCGAGTTCACAAACCTGAATCCAAGGCAATACGATCATATGAATAATTCATAATACAAAACAATACAGGAAGTAAATCAAAAAATACGATCAGAAAATACGAATACGCAACTAAGTACGTATTCCGAGAACGGGGTGTTACACTCCATCCACCTTACAAAAATTGCGTCCTCGCAATTTCGATAAGGGGTAAAATGAACACAAAGGGGACAAAGGTGGAATTTATACCAATCAAGATATGAAGCACTATAGGTAGGGCCCTCAAGTAGACTGAACAATAGTCAGAGCCAGCCGCTACCTCTCTAGTCTATTCATATTTTAAGTTGATATAAAGGCTTCATAAAAACCAAAACAGAGGAAAGATGGAAGAGATTAGGAATCAAAGGAAAGATGATCAAGAAAAATAGATAACTCTGTACTTGTAGTTGGAATATATAACCAGGACTCATGCATTCCAGTTGCAAATTTCTTTACCATTAATTCGCCGTCTGGACGTACTGAGGATGTAGAGCCTAAGCTCTGATACCAACCTGTAACGCCCCGATCCCGTGGGTACGGAGACGTTACTGCATGTATATACGTAGGTCAGAAATACCCTCACGTATATACGCTAAGCATCAGTACTGGCAAGAATCAGAGTACGGAAGTAAGTGGTGCATTATACATTCCAACACATGAGTACAATTACAGAGTTATCACCAGAGGTGATCCAATATTACATGAATATTACATCACTGATATGCGCAATTGCGAGATTACAAGGAGATGTACAAGTATGAACAGTACACAGGCATTCACGAATTTACAAAAGGAAAACTCGAGGGGCACACAGGGGGCCTGGAAGGATAGTGCTCCGAACGGTCTGCTGGAGATCCACGCTGCCGCTGCGCCACTCTGATTAGCAACTAGGAGAATCCACACGCTCCAAGCTCCATAACCTGGACATGAGGATCCAGGGGAGTCAGATGAAACTCCCCAGGCGAGTGGTAGGCAAAAGCCAAGTGGCGAGTAAGGATAGGCACATGTGTAACGATAAAACCGAATCATAGTTATGCATTGAAAACCGTGTCGTGAACAAGAGCATGTATAAGCAGTGTGAACAGGTATAGCATGATAATCATAAAACTGAAATTCTGTTATAAAACCCGATGAAAGCATTTGTGGCAAATCACACAACGGTCATAACAGGAGTGCATAGCAGGCATAATGGGAGTCACAACAGGAATACATAGCTGGAATCATAACAGGGATAACAAGAGTCATAACAGGCGTCACTCGATATCTCCTAAACTAATATAAAATCGATAAAAACCGATAAAACCGAGTAAAGCCGATTACGAGCAAAACCAATCGTAAACACTTAGGTTAGGCTCCATGAGACTAGTACATCGAAGGAATAATCCAAACAAGGAAACCCTCATCTATATACCTTTATCTCATGTCACCGTAATCCAAGCGCATACAATCCGAGTTACAAAACACACAACAGATTCACATAGCTTATTATTATTATTATTATTGGGGCCGCCTAAGTTCCAAGCTTCAGTATGTGTCCCATTCCACATACTTCCACTCACAACTTATATAGCCAGTTATTTGGAAACTGATAAAGTTTGATGAATCATGCTCTGGATGGGCCCCGTACATGCCCGGGACAACGGTTCAGGAGTATCCGGTGCTGAGCCGGAACGTACCGCTAGGTACCGGGACTTATGGACGCCCGAACAGGAATAGAGTATCGCAAATCCCATAGAAATAGGTCTAGGGCGTGTGCATACCCGGCATGAAAATCAGGAGTAGGGGTGCCAGCACACCCCACGGAATCCCTGGTGGCCGCCAGGAGATCCCCAAGTATTTGGCCACGCGCGACTCGATAAGACCACCATAAACATGATTAATCAGGGCCCATCAGTTTCCCCCAAACCAGGTGCAAGTTGTATTATTATAATTTATCAAGCAAGTATCAATTCACGGAAATAACAGGAGCAGGACATGATCAGGAGTTCAGGAGTACAGGTCACTGTATAGAATTCAGGATAACAGGTCAGGTACAGGCAGGAGATGGCCCTACAGATTCAAGAGGTGGCCCCCACAGATTCAAGAGGTGGCCCCCACCATATGTGTGGTGTGGCACTTTGTTCCATGTGGCACTTTGTTCTGAGGGGAATGGATTCTAGAGGTGGCCCCGCGGATTCAAGAGGTGGCCCCCACCACGTGTGTGATGTGGCACTTTGTTCCGTGTGGCACTTTGTTCCATTCAAGATCAGGATCCGCTGCATGTTAGCACGATATAAGAGATACAGGAATCAGGTGATAAGTCAAGCCATAACTAGAGACAGGTAGTATAACATGAATCAGGGTCAAGTAGTAGCAAGTCAGGTGTCAGGTATACAACTAGGTGTTAACATATCGGGCATGTACTTGTCAAGTGATAGAGTAATAGTTGAACACAATCAAAGAAAGTGTTAGTTCAAACAGCATAAATTGTAAATGAGAAAGTCAAGAGGAAGGCGAGAACACTCGCTTAACCAATAAAATAGTAAGGCAAGAGGATAGCGAGATCACTCGCTTAAATCATCAGAAATGCCGAAAGGTCCGAAATCCATGAAACTCGGGACGCGCCATAAGATATGATATAAATATGTAGAGAGAGAAAGTGAAGAGGAGAGAGAAAGAGAGAGAATATGTTCAGGGGGACGCGGGTTTTTGAAAGTGAGACGCGGGGGTTCGCAGACGCGGGAGTTAGCGTCGCGAGAATAACAGACACGGGAATCACAAACGCGGGAATAGCAGACGCGGGGTTCGCGTCGCAAGAATAGCAGATGCGGGAATCACAGACGCGGGGATCGCGTCGCGGAAAGTACCAGACGCGGAAATCACAGACGTGGGGATCACGTCGCGAAGGTGCCATAACGCGAGGCTCGGGGCCTGCGTTTAAGTCAGGGCATGAGAACGCGGACGCGAGGATAAACTCCGCGTCACGCCAACAAGGATAGAACACAGACGCGGGCACTTAGCTTCGCGTCGTGTTGACATGAAAAGGACACAGACGCGAGTATGGCTCCGCGTTGCATCGATACTATAACGCGAAGGCCGCGTTCAAGGAATGGCCTAGACGCAGGAAATAACTCCGCGTCTTAACCATCAACTGATAAAAAAGAGAGACAGGAAAAGATGAAGACGCAAGGATGGCCCAACTCCAAATCCAAACCAGTAAATGGTGGAAGTGAAGATGGTGATGGAAAAGATGGTGGTGGTATTGTCGTTGCAATTGTCACCAAAAAGATTACCGGAATAATCGCGAACGATTACCGGAATAATCTACGGCGATATTGCCAACAAAGAAGAGCTCGGCCCCCAATCCAAAAGGAGGGTGCTGGCCCTAAAGCATTGCCTGACGAAGAAGAGCGCGGCCCCCAATCCAAAGGAGGTGGCCGGCCTTCAAGATGGTGGTGGGATGGTGATTTTGTGGAGAGGTTTTGATGATGGTGGTAGTTTTGGAGAAGGTGAAGAAGAAGGTGAAGTCTTTGGTGGAGTTGTTGGAGTTGTGGTGGTTTAAATGGAGATGGAGGAGGAAGAAGATGAAGGTAAGGGGTTGGAGGAGTTGTAGTAGTTGTTGTTGTGGTGGAGATGAAGGAGGAGTTGGTGGAGGTTAAGGTGTTGGTGAAGTGGTGAAGAGAAAAATGAAGTGGAATGGAGAAGGAAAGGTATTTATAGGAATTTGGATTTGTGAAGGTGATGCAAATAAATAAAAGAGAGGGGTTTTTGTAAATTGGGGGAATTAGGTGGCTCTCTCTCTTGGCCACTTGGCTGGTTATGATGATGAGAGGGGAGTGGGGATATCTTGGAAATGACATTTGGAAGAGAATTAAATGAAGAGAGAGAAGGGAGGATATTCACCATATAAGACAAAAGCAACTAAGGTGAAGTCTTGCGTTTCCCTCACTCAAAACGCAGCACTCTCCTGCGTTTGGGCTGCATTGGGCTAAACGCAGGGATTTAAGCTGCGTTTAGGGAAAGCATGAAGGCTGCGTTTCAAAGAGGAGAGAGAAAGTCATGATACTTGATGGGATTTGATCTGAAGTGCATTAAATGCGGAATGGGGAGGATCTTCACAATAAATGCAGAATCCCAGGTAGGTGAGATCCGCGTTTAAGGAAGGGGAGAGAAAATGGGAAAAAGACATGGTGGAATATATGGGACAATTCCTCGGTAACTGGAAAATACTGAAAACTCCGGAAAGGTCCAAAAATAAAGTAACTTGGATAGCTCTCCAAAAATTCTCAAAAATCATAAATATTAAAAATGATTTTTGGTGAAATCGGTTTTCAAAGATTCAATCTCATTTTCAAGATAAAAATCCAGAAGTCAATCGTCAATCTCGGTATACACCGGATTGGCCGGATTTTGATAACATTTGATAAATCCCAGAAAATGCATTTGGATAGAAAATAGGATTTTAAGAAATAATGTCTAAAGATACTTCTGGAAATTCCAAACCGTTTGTAAATTAAAAATCCGGGAATCGGTCAACGGAACTGGCCGACATCGGTTTTGAAGATTTTCAATTTAATTCAGGAAATTTCAGAAAATCATAGAAAATCTAGAACATTGGAAAATGATGTTTAAAACTGAAATCGGTCAAATCGGAATACCAGAAAGACTAAATCGAGCAATACTCAGAGGTCGGGCCTTCGGTTCAGACTAAGGCTGACTCCGAGTTCACAAACCTGAATCCAAGGCAATACGATCATATGAATAATTCATAATACAAAACAATACAGGAAGTAAATCAAAAAATACGATCAGAAAATACGAATACGCAACTAAGTACGTATTCTGGGAACGGGGTGTTACACTATTCATGATTTGGAAAAATCAAGTTTGATAAAAATACAAGTTTTGTTTTTGATAAAATTTGCAAGACTCAAAAATGAATTGATATAAATTGATATATGTCTTGAAATTTTTATCACTTGTTTATGTTTCAATATAAAATGATAAAACAAGTTTTATGGGATTTTCAGAAAAGATAAAAGATTTTTATAAAACATTTTTCCCAGTTTTTCTGACCCAGGTTTGTGCTGACAGGCCGGTCGGTCGACCGTATGGGTCGACCGCACCAAGGGCCGGTCGACCCATGGGGTCGACCGACGTGCACAAACTTGTGCACGTCTGGCAGACACAAACTCGGTCGACCGTACGGGTCGACCGGGTCTGAGAGCTCTGCTCTCTGTTTGTTTGGGTCGACCGGGCGGTCGACCGCTGCAGAGAGTTCTGCTCTCTGTTTGTTTGGGTCGACCGGGCGGTCGACCGGTAGCTTCAACGGGTCAAAATATGACCGTTGGACGGTCGACCGGCCGGTTGACCTCCATGCCTGTCAGGCTGCCACATCAGCCTAACGGCTAGTTTTGTATTGGGGCTATATATACCTCATTGTTTGGAGTTTCTCTCTAAGATTTTAATGCCAAAATTTCCTGACTATTTCTAGTGTTTTAAAAGAGTTTTCAAAAGAGTTTTAAGTGCAAAAAGATTCATCCTTATTGTTTTAAGTGTTTTGTTATTTTCAAAGAAAAATAGGATTTTGGGAATAGATTTCTTGTTTCTTCATTTCTATATCAATTTGCTATTTTCCCAAGAGTTTTTCTTTGATCAAAACACTTAGTTTTTCCACACTTGAGCTATATCTTCTATCCTAAACTATTAGGATCTTTGTTTTGTGGAAGAAGAAAGAAAGAGAGATTGAGTTTGTGGTTTTTTGGAACCACTTGTTGTAAACACCCTTATTCTTGTTGTATCCCTCTTAGGTAGAGGTGATCGGGTGATTGGTTTGCTCCCTCTAGTGAGAGGTGGAGTTTGGTTGTAAACCCTCTTCGGTAGAGGTGTTGGTTGTTGTGGTTGTTTGGCTAAGGGCCTACTCCTCTTGTGTGAGGAGGTGTTTGTTTGAGAGAGGAGTTAGGTACTCCATTGTTGTACAAATCCTTCTCGGTGAAGGTTCCCTCAGTGGGAGTCCTCGGTGGATGGTATAGTGGATTGGAAATCCTACACGGTGGTGTAGGCAGGGATGTAGAGCAAGGGTGCTCGAACCTTGAAACATATCATTGTGTTTGCGTTTGATCCACTTGTCTCTAAACTCTCTCTCATTTATTTGTGCAAAGCATCATACCTCATTCATATCATATATTGCTTGTGTTGAGCATAGTTCATATTGTCATATCATATCTATTTGCTTGTGTTGTGCCTTTGCATAATCCATATTGCTATATCCTTGGTTGCTTGGCTTGATTGTGTGTGCACATTGCTTGGATTGCTTGTGTGTGTGTGCCTAACTTATACTCATCCAACAAGAGCTTCACATAGCGCCTCAACCCATTTCAAGGGGAATCAAGAGGAGTTAGTCCAGAGCCTCGCAAGGGGAATTCGGCTACACTTGTTGTATTGTATTAGTTTGTGCAAAATTTGCATTAGCTTCCGCATTTAGCGCACTTAGTTTTGCATTTAGTTTTAGATTAGCACTAACACCTATTCACCCCCCCTCTAGGTATTCCCTTTTCAAATTCATCAACAAAGGAGCGAAAATAAATCAAACAATAAGATATATATGCGATATACATTCATGAAGAAGAGAGATGTGAAGTTAGCTCCCCCTGCATACATGCATTACATGAAGAAGGGATGACAAGACCCTAACCCACATAAAGCATAACATACAATGTATAAGCAGAGATGTTACGCTCCCCCTACACACGTGTACCACATAAAGAAGAGATGTCAAGCTCCTCAATTTGAGATACACTCAACATGAATCTATATATAGAGAAGATGTTAAGCTTCTCTTGCATATAGGCAATGTATATCAACAAATTTTGAAATCACTTTAAAACAAATTTTGAATTTTTTTAAGTCAACAAATAAATTTTGATACCAATCAAATTGTAGTTGACAAAACATAAGTTGGTACCACTTGTAAATAAACAAAATTAAGATACCAATAGAAGATTTTTTATACCAATTAAAAATAAAACATTGTAAATTTTTAATACCACTTGTAGTTTTTTATACCAATTGAAAAGTGAAATATGAAGTATATTTTGGTACCAATTAAAATTCAATGAAATACCAATTGAAAATAATGTATAAACTTATTAAGCATTTAAATTTAAGTCAAGCTTAGCATAAATATAATTTGTGCTTTAGACATGTAAATATTGTAAAACAAGCACAATCAAATCATATATATATATGTGAAAGTAAAAATACCAATTAAAATTGATATTAATTGAGATTTGAAGCATACATATATAAGAAACAAATATGAGTATACAAAAATAAAATTTCGTGAAGATCAAGTGTATTACTCATAACTATTCACCCTATTCATGCACATGTTTAAATAGATGTTCAATAGAGCATACAAGGCATGGTCGTCTAACCATCCGCCCTTTAAAGGGTAGAAGTTTTTAAAAATAAGATTTGAAAATAGTTGTAGATTGAAAACACTACCAATAAAAAATAAATAACTAGTTAAAGTAATTTTTGAAAAATTAGTTAAAGATCGGTCAAACATGAAATCAAATCATATGTATCTCATGAAACATTGCTAAGTACACAAAAATTGACACTCGAAATTTATAAATCTCAAAATGTGCTCATGAAACAAAGTCATGAGTAAACAAAGAAATGTGAGTGCACAAGAATCATGTGAATAGCTTATTCATGAAATAATCAATAAGATTCAAAATAAACATGAATTTCTTTTATCAAAAACTTGAAAATTATAAAAATTTATTTTTCATTAAAAAATAAACTTCAAAGTATATGTATGTTTTTATCAAAACTAAAAATATACATACATATCTCAAATACAAAAGAGTCCATAATAGAATTTGCATGAAGGCAAGTGACTTAAGGGTATACATGTAAATTTATTAGTTTTAGACAAAAATAGCATATACATGAGCAAAACATGTACAAAAAAATAGAAGACAAGTGTAAATGAAAGAATCATCAAAACTAGGTTATACATGTACATGTAATGAGTACAAATGAGTAATGAAGCACAAACATATAATAATCAAGTGTAGCTCACTACTTGTACAGATATAGACACAAATTTTAATGAAAACTACATCTAAATAAGTATTCACCTCATGAAGTACAAAATCAAAATATGCTAAAATTATCAATGTAGAAGCATGTAAATTAAAATAGGAGTTTAGAGATAGTTACCAAACCATAAGCACTATTCTTTAAGTCTCCGAACTATGGTGGTCCTCCCACCAAACTTTCTTGATAGCGATGCATCAATACGGTATGTCCATCTAACTCCTTATGCATCCACCACCAAGGCACCATACCTCTCACGTCATATGAGAGCCCACACCTACATCAAACACAAGGGGTGGGGGTTTTAGTACTCATTTCCTTTTGGGTCCACGAGGGTTAGTATTATAAGGAACCCAATTTTATTTGCAAAATTTGTAGAATCTAATCTATCAAAGCAAAATCTTGCAAGATGGCCCTTGCGGTCACAATGTGTATATGTGTACACTCTAGCATGCATATGAGAATGAGTGTGATCATGATGTGTATAGTGTGCATATATATACCGTGGGTTATGGGTATGAACATGTGGAGCTTGTTTCCTTTGAAACAAGGTTTCTAATGTACAATGGTTAAATGCACAATTGTTCAAAGTTGAGCTCAAACAATCAATTCTATTTTTCAAGACATGAACCTCATTTTTATCAATAGTAGCATGAAGAGTATGGCAAGGATCATTATGAGAATCAACAGTCTTTTTCTTTTTAGATATGTTTTCTTTTTCTTTTGAAACAATTTTTCTTATCAAAGAGTTATTTTCTTTCAAAACAATTTCTTTTTCTTTTTCCACCAAAATAATTTTATTTTTCAAAGAATTATTTCCTTCACAAATATCATTTAATTTAGAAGACAAGCAAATATTCTCCTTTTTAAAATTTCATTTTCTTTTGAAATGCATTCAAATTTATTTTTCAATCTTTTATTATCCTTTTTAAGCACATCATATTTTTCAAGAATTTGTTGATAAAATAAAGCAAGCTCATCATATGACATGTTAACATTCCCATCAAGCTCCGATTCAGAATTTACCTCAAGGGGATCATCCCCTTAGACCATGTAGCATATGTTGGAAGCATCACTTCCATCATACGAGTCACTCCCGGCATAGTATTGCTTTTGTTCACCAAGGGAGACTAGAGTGTTCCATACTACAAAAGCCGAATCAAAATTAGCAACCCTAAATAAATATTCATCATGTAGGGTAGATCTTAAAGCATAGAGGGTTTTTGCATTAGCCTCAAGTTTTTTGCCATTTAAATAATATGAATATCTAATAGTGACAAAATAAACATGAATGCCTAGGGTTTTGAGGTACATTGACATCTTAACCTTCCAAATTTGGATGTTAAGAATATCAAACATGGGAGGTGTCATGAAATCCATGTGTGTGTAAACAAATATTGTGATTAGCTAAAATGAGGATCTTTAATTCAAGGTTATTGGACCCAAATCAAGAGTACCAAGCTCTGATACCACTTGTAGGTCACGTAGAGGGGGGTGAATAGGTGACTACCTAATCTAATGTTGAATAATGCGGAATCAAAAACTATTTTGCAAATTAAAACTATTAAGCTAAACACACAAAGTATAACACAAGGGTGTAGCCGAATTCCCGGTAAAGGGCTCTGGACTATCTCCTCAAGATTCTTCTAGAATAAGAGTTGAGGGCCACTATGATTCTCTTGGTTGAATACTAGTGTGAGCAAACAATCCTAAACATATAACAATAAAGCACAAGATATATCAAGCATATAAAGATATAGGCAATGTAAGCATGCAAGATATAAATACAAGTGAGAGATAGAGAGAGCAATCATAAACACGGGAGATTTGTTACGAGGTTCGAGCACCCTTACTCTACGTCCCCCGCCTTCAACACTATGAAGGATTTTCACTAAAAATCGATCCCACCGGATCACTCGGTGTCGCAACACCTACAACGAGTTCACACTAGAACTCCTTGGACTCACTAGTCCCTCTCTTGTTCTCCTAAAAATAACACACGCAAGCACACTAGCTTGCTGAGGCCGCACCTCTACACCCCAAAGCCTCTATAAAATATTAACATAGTGTTGTTTCTACTGAATTGTAAGTCAATAAAAGTTTGAAATGTAACTTTATTCTTTTTAGTTTGACAACTCAGTTAACAAGTTTATCTTTTATTAAATTTCCAACTTCATCACATGTCTGGTGTCGATGGTTTTATACCGGAATCAGTGACGAAACTAAGATTTCAAAAATAGAAGGCAAAAAAAAAAAAAAGAGTAGAAATGAGGAAATTTTCTGCATCGTCATGGTTCATAATTCAAACCTAAACATGTTTTTCTACGACCAATTCAGAATGAGCATGCATATACAATAATAACTTACACATCATGACATCAGAGCAAAAAGGTCCCTAATTTTCCGATAGAAGTGTAGCCATCATCTAACGACCTGTTTGTTTTTTTTAAAAGAGGAAGAAGAGAGAAGAAGTAGCACGTTAATGCGGCACGATTGTTTAGTCTCTGGATTCATGGGCTGAGTCTAGGGAAAGAGAAAGGAGAAGAAGAAAGAGAAAGAAGAAGGAAATAAAAAATTATATATTTTTATCTCAATTAGGGTTTGTGTTGGGGTGGGGTTGAGGGGGGGGGGGGGGGGGGGGGGGGGGGGGGGGGGGTCAGTGCCACCAACTCAGATCTCTTCTGATCTTCTCGTCTCCTCTTCCGAGTGAAACAAACATCGGAGCTCCTCTCTTTCTCTCTCTTCAGTGAAAACAAACAGGCTCTAAGGCTAAAAGCACATGATTCTGAAGCGAGCGTTAAAGGGAGAAATCAAAGGATAAGTTCTTCTCAACGATAAAAAGAAAATGGTTAAATTAGTGTTCTAATTTTGAAAGAGTTATTAACTCCATCATTTTTGTGGGAGTTGGCTAATAAACATAAAAAACTGGAGGTAGTTTTCTATAATTCAAGCCACATCATACTTCGGACTGCCGAATTCAGAAAAAAATTGAGAACCAAAGGATCATGATTCATGACATCATCGCCAAAAAAAAAAAAAATCAAAATCTTTTAATAGGCAAATGAGAGCTCATCATGACATCAGAGCAAAAAGTTCACCAATCTTTTAATAGAAGAGTATCAATCTCCAACCTCCTCTTGACTCTGACCATAAGCTTAGCCTCATTGACTTGAAGCCTTGATCATATTATGTGAAAGTAGAAGGAAGATAAAAGGTTAAAACGAGTAGAGCCCAAAAAGAGTTTTACATTTTGTTTGTGAAACTATCTATTTCTGTAGGATATATAACAATATTTTATAATTTTTAAAAACATGCAATAATTCTGTTACATGCAAAAGCACCTACAATTCGGGATTTTCTTTCTGTAATATGTCAAAGCTAAATGAGAGGAAACTCAAATTTTCTCCCCAAAGTAACAAAATGCTGTAGAGTTACCAGTTGCATCTTCCAAAAGGCATACAACATTGCTTTGAAATTTAATCCAATTCAAAATCTACTTGTTTTTGCCCCCTCAGGATCTAGTTAGGCTTAGGCACACAGACTGTCTGTAGATCCTAAATTCTCATCACCTGAAAACAATAAAAGAAAAACTCGTGTTATCGTATTCATTCCTAGTTAACAACGGATCATATCATCGAGACTATAAAACTATCTTGAGTTCTGAATCACTACTTAATTTTAAAACAAAACAGCTAGTTTTTGCATAGAACATTTAGCTTGTGAAAAAATCCCAATTTAAGTCCCGGTCGCATCCAAAGAATAAGAAAAGAGAAAACTAATTAGAAACAAAACATCACTCTCCGATCTAAGTCAGTCGAAATCTTATAATAACAAACGAGAGCTCATCATGACATCAGAGCAAAAAGTTCACCAATCTTTTAATAGAAGTGTATCAATCTATTCCCTACCGCACTCTGACCATGAGCCTCATTGCTGTCCTCTTTGAGACTTGAAGCCTTGTTTATATGTGAAAGGCGAAGAAGGTGTAAGGACTTGGGCATCATCCCAAAAGACTAACATTCTGGGCGGAGTTGCTTAAAATTCTTATATATTCAAGACTATCCATATGGCTAGCTGATGTGGGATTATTTGTTCGACATCTAACTCAACAATTCTCCCATCGAATAAAGAGTCTCCCTACAAGCTTATTTTTCTTCACGTCTGTCACTTGGAAGACCATCTGCTCTATCGAGATCATAATTCTTCATCATGCAGAGAGAGGACACGCTTTACGTGAAGCACAAATTACAGCATGTTACTCCTCTTCACCACGCGGACAGAGGACAAGCCTTACGTGAAGTAGGAGCACCACTGCTAAATCTTCGAGAGCCTAACTAGCTTCGAGGGGCCCATCAATGCACCCATTTGGGGGGTCGAACATCACTCACACACATGATTAAGTTCGGGGCATAACTCTAATACTAGTTGTAAGGACTTGGGGCACCATCTCAAAATACTAGCATTTTAGGTGGAATTACCCAAATTCTTATATACCTAAGATCATCCCCATGTCTAGCCGATGTGGGACTATTTGTTTGACATCCAACTCAACAGAAGGTAGTTGTGGTGGGGAATTTCTGCTAGAGACAGTTGGATGCTCCAGAATCCTACCAAGAACACAGAAGAAAAAGAACACCTATCAGGTCAAGAGCACAAGTATGGTGTCAGCTGAAGACTCTTGGACGTGAGAATAAATATAATTATTTGAAAACTGGAGAATACTCGTGAACAATGTGTTTTGATGGTAATCAGAAGCTAACCTCTTTCCAAGTGGAGATGGAGGTGTATTAATACTTGTCTCAGCCATTGATACACGCACGGGCTTTTCGGATCTCAGCAACTATACGACTGGCACGTTGTGATTTTTTTTGTAATCACCCAGATCACGCCGCTTGATTATTCAGTTAGCCGTGCAGAGATATCCGTCACTATCCATAACAACTCGCATTACTGTAGAGGCGTTGTAACGTTTTGAACATGGGGATGATCTGGTAGCATGATTGGATCCACGAATCATGGAGATCGTACCGTCCATTTGTAATCAGTGCAGAAGAAACAGACTTCGAAGGGTCTTCGTATTGGAGTCCGTAGTGGTTCTGAAGTCAGTCCTTGCATCGATGACTGGAATCTCTGGAGAACTGCACAATTACGGTTGAGTTGAGTCTCAGGATAAGGGGTGTCAAAGTGATGTGGGCTAGGGACAAGACCCAAGGCTTCCTCTTTGGGCCTAAGTTGGGCTTGCAGTCATACTGGGCCCGCTGGTGGAAAGGTGATTGGTCGTTTAGGGCGCTTCTGGGTGGCAGGACACAGAACGTGATCTCAACATGCATCAGAAATTGACCATTAAAGATGCCCCTTCTTCCCCTTTTTCAGAGTCTAAGATCGAAAAAGAGGGAAGCATAACCGATTTGATCCTCTGGCTAGTGGCTAGGTTTGTCACCTTATTGTCAGAGAAAAGTAATTAACATATCTCTTCGTATCTTGCACATTTAATGTTGCCCTTGGTCTATATGGCCAGTTGTCAAATCGTATATTTGATCAGCATGCACAGAAAAGAGATGACCATCGTTTGATTGATAGGATTTGTTGGGATCCAGCAATGGTTCAATTTGAATCAGAGATTACCGCAACACTCGATTCGAGCTCAGAGCTATCATTGCGGTGACGTTCCTTCTATAAATTGGGGGAAAATTTTCGGGTTTCTTCTGAAAACCCTAATTTTCAGAAATTCCCAAATTTCCTCTCTTCCTTTGCCCCCAAACCCGGGTTAATCTTTCATCTTTTGGCCTTTTTGATCAAGAGATGGCTAGCCAAAAGAAAGTTATTGTCGAGAGAAATAGGTCTCATTTCAGAACGAGAGAGGCGATTGACTTTGACCCCTTGTGGACTGTCCTTCATAAACATAGAGATATGGTCGAATAATGAAATAGCATCACATCCTATTTCCCCCAGCATTATCGTCGAGTGGTGTCATCCTGATACAGATGTCAAGGTGCTTCCTCCAGAGGGAGGTGTGTACTTCTATCCCCAGGGGTTGGCATTGGGAGTGCATCTTCCTCTCTCTGTCTTTGTTCACCGGTGTTGGCTTATTATTATATTGCTCCCACCCAGTTGACGCCCGACCGTGGTGGACGGTCCTAACTTTCAAAGCCCTTTACATGGACTTTGCTCCCAATTCATATAGCCTTGCAGATTTTGCAAATTGCTAATCAATGAGAAAGCTTTTATCGGGGCTTATTCCTTCATTCCGCGAGGAGGCCGACCAAAGTTGATTGTTAACCTGCCAGATAGTGATCATGGGTGGAGCAATATCATCATCCAAGTATATGGTTCCACCCTGCAAGAACTCTGAACCATTCTCTTGAAGCTCATCCTCTTTATGATAATTGATCAGCTTGCCCCGAAATGACCCGGCCCTATAGGAAAATCCCATTTCCGTGGGCCTTTCGATACAAACAAATAGATTGCCACAAGGGCGCCATATTCTAGGAGCTCAACTATGTGATTGAATAAATCCTCCTCTATCTGTTGCGGTCGAGGGCCCCTTCCCCTTCTTCAAACTCCGATTCGTATTTTTCATAGAAAAATCTCGACCTTAGAAAGTTGCCGAGGAGAGCATCCAAGGTAGCGCTCTGAGGTTTTGGGGCTCAGGCACAGCTACCTAAGGTAGTGAGCAGGTTTCGACGGAATCTGAAAAGTGAGCCAAGAAGCTGTATGGGATCGAGTGTGACAAGCGCAACTGGAGTTGGTTGTTGTTCCCAAACAGACCTGTCGTGCCTCCCATTGCCCCAAGGGATAAACCCTCCGCTACGGGTCCAACAAGGTCGAGCTCCTGTGTCGCTAGGGGGAAGTCTGGTGAAGACGAGTCTCTACTCGAAAAATAGCAGTCTTTAGCCATGACTTCCCTGAAAAAGAGAACGAGGATGAAGGAATTGCGTTCTTGAGCCAACCCATCAAAGAGGAAGAGATAGGAATGTGATCCCCTGATGCAGGAGCCCTGGGAGGTAAGCATCGATTTTATTGCTAATCTTTATGTATTCTTCCTTCACTTATACTTGTAATCTGCAGGAATTTGAGGATCTGGCTTATGGATCCAACGGGGAAGACATGCGAAGGGAGAAGCTAAAGATGAACAAAGGCTTTTTTTGAAAGAAGGGACCAATTTTTGACCGCTATACATGTTGAGATACAAGATAATCAATGTCTCCGTGATTCCCGGGTAGACTTGGAATGAGAAGTTGGTCAACTTCGTCGTGATCTCTCAAGTCTTCATTCTTTGTCCCGTGCTAGTGATTCGAAGAGAGGCATAGGTGGTGAGCTTCTATGTTTGGAGTTTGAAACCTCATTCCGTTGTGCTTGTGCCCCCTCATGATATAATGATGTTTCTGAAAATCACCTAGAGGGGGGTGAATAGGTGAAAATGCTAATCTAAAAACTAAATGCGAAATTACAAACTAATTTGCAACTACACTTAGTACAACCAACGAGTGTAGCCGAATTTCCCGTGAAGGGCTCTGGACTAACTCCTCTTGATTCCTCTGAATAAGAGTTGAGGTGCTATATGAAGCTCTCGTGGTTAAGTACAAGTGAGGCACACAAATACAAGCCAAGCATATAAGGATGATAAGCAATATGAAATAATGCAAGGCACAACACAAGCAAATATGATATGAATGACAAACAACACAAATAAAGAGAGAGGGTTAAGAGACAATGGATTAAACGTAAACACAAAGATATGTTCCGAGGTTCGAGCCCCTAGCTCTACGTCCCCGCCTTCACCGAGAAGAATTTCTAATCCACTAGGAGTACCGAACTCCTCTCTCAACCAATACAAAGCCACCGAGGCAATACAAACACAATCCACCTCACAAAGAGGGATAGGCCCTTAGCCAAACAACCACAATCCACCTCTACCGAAGAGGGATACAAACTAACACTAACTCCACCTCACCAAGAGGGAGTAAACAACAATCTCAACCTCTACCAATGAGGGAGCAAACACCAACCCAATTCCACCTCTACCAAAGAGGGATACAATAAAAAAGGGTTTACAACTTGGTAGTTTCCTCAACCACAAATAATTTTCCCACAAATAAATGATCCTAATAGAATAGGATAGAAGATAGCTCAAGTGTGAAAAAATAAGAGTTTGGAAAACAAAAACTCAAAGAAAAATACTTGGGAAACTCTTGGTAAAAGATAGAAATGAAGAACAAAATAAATCTCCCAATTTTCTATTTTCTTTGATTTTTCAAAACCCTAAAACAATATAAAGATAAATCTTTTTAAGCTCTAAACACTTTTGAAAACTTGTTTTAAACACCAAGAAAAGAGAAAATTTTTATCTCATAAATCTTAACCAAAAACTTAAAGCAATGAGGTATTTATAGCCCCAATATAAAACTAGTCGTTAGGCTAAATTCTCAGCCTGAGACGGCTGGCGGTCGACCGCTAACGGTCATAAATATGACCGTTGGAGGAACCCGATCGACCGTCCGGTCGACCGCCCAAAAACAGAGAGCAAAGCTCTCTGGTCCGGTCGACCGCCCGGTCAACCGGCCCAAGTGCCAGCCTAACGTGAACAGATCTGTGCACGTCGGTCGACCGACCGGTCGACCGCCAGAGCCTGGCAGGCAGCAATTTGGGTCAGAAAACTGGGTTAGAAAATATTCAATAAATCCTATAAATCTTCTAAAAATCCATAAAATAGTTTTATCATTTTTCATTGATATATAAACATATGATAAAAATTTCATCACAATTATCAAACATTTTGAATCATTTTTGTGTCTTACAAATTTTAACCAAAAACTGTATTTTACCAAAATTGGATTTTTCAATAGGAAATCTGATTTTTCCTAAAACTCATGAATAGACATATCAAAATAAGTTTGTCTAAGATATGAAGCATGTATGTATATAGAACTCATCTAATATACATAAAAATCATTTAAACTTGTTTTGATCTAAACTATTCATGAAAACCAATATCCATAAAACGTAAAACGTGTGTGTTGTGAACTTGAGCATATCAACTATCTAATCTTTACACATGGATCTAAAACACACTAAACTAGGATACCTAAGTCTTCTTGACGATCTTCCATCTTCAAGTCGACTCGATCCAAACTTCGTGATCCACCGAGCTTGACTCCAACGAGTGCTATGTATGATCTTGATGCTCGGGCTCTGAAATCACCATGTGAAAGCTTCAAACTATTTTGTTGAAGCAATCACCAACTAATATCTTGATTAATAATCTGAAACTAAACATCACAAGATTATTAATAAACATAACTACATGAGTTAATCATCATCAAACTAGAGTGGAAGGCCTCTGGGCCAACAATCTCCCCCTTTTTGATGATGACAAAACTCATGGAGTTATATATGCATGGATCAAAGTTAAGCTTCAAAGAAGCTCCCCCTTAACTCATGCATACAAATAAACAATAAATATGAAATGAAATACTAAACATGAATATGCATCAATCATGCATAAAACAAATAAATCTTCAATACATGCTCTTGATACCAATAAACATAAACAAAACATGCATACAAATGCATATAAACTCAAATACTTCTCCCCCTTTTTGTCAATCATCAACAAAGGGGTTAAAGTAAAAACAAATCAATAAATTTTTCTCCCCCTTTTTGTTTGAAACAAGGAATCAACAAAAAGGTTAAAAACAATAAATGCAAGGTTCTCCCCCTTTTTGTCTAAAACAAAAATGATGTAAATAAGGGGTTCAATCAAATAGGATACCAATTTAAAAAAATATGTCAAAGTAGTACATTGATACCAATTGAAAGTGGACATATATCAATGAATGTAAATAAGACATTGATACCAATTTTGAGGGAAAAAAAATCTTGATACCAATTGTAAATATTTGTCATTTAGAGCATATGATACCAAATGAAATAATTATTCTCTATCATAAAGTAAGGGAGTAGAAATCAAAGGTAAACAAAATACCAATTGAAAGACAAAATACGAATTTTCTCCCCCTTTATGAAATACCAATTGAAATTATGCATAAGCTTGTATTAGCATACCAATTAAAAAACTAATCAATTGAAATATGATATTCATTAAAAATTCAAGCTTTGCATAAAACATGTATGGGTGAATGAAAAATGAGTATCTATCAAAAGTGATGATACCAAATGAAAGCATACATACACAAGTACTATATATGAGTATACAAAAAAAATGTCAATATTGATACCAATTGAAAGGATCCAATGATACCAATTGAAACAATAATATTCAAGTGTATATCTCATAACGAAGAATCCCGCAACTAGTTAAATGGAAAAACTTGTAAACTAGTACGAAATCCTTCAAGTAAGGAATAAAACAAAATTTTTTCATGAAACTACGTAAATCACATGATCACTAAAACACTCAAAATCAATAAAGCTCATATCATACTCATGAAAACACAATCATGAGAAACATTTTAAAAGAGGTGAGTGTACAAGTGTTAAGTGAAACACATAGACATGAAAATAGTCAATTAAGCTCGATATTCCTTCAAACATGAAAACATGAAAAACTAAATTTTCATTAAAAAAAATACTTCAAGGCATATGTATATTTTGACAACACAAGAAGTATACATACATATCCCTAAACATTGAGTCCATAATAAAGATTTGCATGAAAAGCAAATGACTCAAGCGGTATACATGTATATCTTAAGGTTTGACAAAATAGACATATACATGAAGTGAAACATAAACACATGAAAAACATGGATAAAATATGAATACAAGTCAAATGCATGAATCATCAAAACTAGACTATACTAGCACATCTAATGGGTACAAATAAGCGTTCAAGCACAACATATAAAGATCTATTTGTGGCCCACTCTATGTACAAGTATATATCCTAGTCTTAATGAAAACTAACATTTAAACATATATTCAACACTTAAAGCATAAAACAAGATAAATCAACATGATAAGCATAAAAACGATCATTATATAAATCTACATGTTATTAGAACTATGATAGACATGATAGCTAAACATATGCGAGAACACAAAAATAATGGTCCATATTCAACATGGGTGTCTCAAAGGCTATACATGCATGTCAAGAATCTAATAATCATGGCATTTTTATAATAATCTATAAACATCAAAACATGCTATAAACAATGATATGAAGCATGTAAATAATAACGGGAGTTAGAGACCGATACCAAAACCGATGAAGGCACCTCTCTAGTTCTCCGAACTAAGGTGGTTTTTCCACCAAACATCCCTTGAAAGTGATGCATCCACATAATTCTCATGAAGCTCAGAACACATCCACCTCAAGGTACCGATACTCTCACGTCAAGCGAGAGCCCACACCTACATCAAATACAATAGGGATGGTCTTTGGTACCCATACTCTTTTGGGTCCATGTGGGTTAGTACCTTTTCTAACCCAAACAATTTAGTTGCTAAATTATCATCATGTATACGATCATAACAAGATTTAGTAAGGTGGCCCTTACGTCCACAATGTGTATAAGTGTACACATGAGCATACAAAGTGTGATGGTGGTGACCGTGAGAAGCATGTGTATGTCGTGGAGGGTGTACATGCATAGATGGAATTTGTTTCTTTCGAAACAAAGATTCCAAACGTGTATGACTAGAAACACATTGGCTCAAAGTGGAGCCCAAACAATCTACACTCTTCTTAAGTATGGATATATCATTTTCAATCAAAGAAGAAGTGTGACATGCAATAGGTGATGTGTGTGATACTACACTAGCATGGCAAACATGTACATCAATATTATTTTGTAAAGAAATATTTTTCTTTAAACAAATTTCTAAATCATTTGAAATAGAAATTATTTTGTTTTTCAAAGAAACATTCTCTTTTAAAACAAAATCAACTTTTGAAGACAATTTTCATTTATCTTTAAAATTATTTCATAATCATTTTTATTTTTCAAAATTCATTTTCTTTAAGTGCAAGATCAAGTTGAGATTTCAATGAATCCCTCTCATTAGAAATCTCCTCTTTCTCTTGCAAAACCATGTCAAGTCTAGAAAGCAAATTTTTATTTTCATTGTTAAGGCCTAGACTTTTCTTTTTCAAAATGTTATATTTTTCTATTAATTTTTCACAAACAATTGAAAGTTCTTCATTCAAAGCATTTGGATCCACATAATCATCACATGAAGACTAGCATCATTATAATATAGTTAAGATTCTGAATGTACCTCAAGGGAGTCATTCCCTTGGACCATAAAGCATTGTGACTCGGATTCTCTACTAGATTCCTCCTCCGGTTGGATTGGCAATTGAAGCTTGGAGGTGGAGGTGGTCAACTTGTTCCACACTACAAAAGCGGAATCAAGGTTAGAAACAAGCATAAGATATTCTTTATTAAGCGTGCTTCTAATAGCCTGAAGGGCTTGTGTATTGGCCCTATATGATTGCGGTCAACAAGATAACATTTCTTGGTAGCGGTAAGGAAAACATGCAATCCTAGGGTTTTTAAATAGCTACTCATCTTGGCCTTCCAAATATCAAGTCTAGAAATGTCAAACATAGGAGGGCTATCCATGAGTGCAAACTAAATGTGTGCAAGTATAAATGCAAATGATAGATTAGCTAACCAAGATCTCACTCCTAGGTTGTCCAAGTATCAGGAGCGTAGGCTCTGATACCAATTGTAAATCACCTAGAGGGGGGTGAATAGGTGAAAATGCTAATCTAAAAACTAAATGCGGAATTACAAACTAATTTGCAACTACACTTAGTACAACCAACGAGTGTAGCCAAATTCCCCGTGAAGGGCTCTGGACTAACTCCTCTTGATTCCTCTGAATAAGAGTTGAGGTGCTATATGAAGCTCTCATGGTTAAGTACAAGTGAGGCACACAAACACAAGCCAAGCATATAAGGATGATAAGCAATATGAAATAATGCAAGGCACAATACAAGCAAATATGATATGAATGATATGAATGATGCACAACACAAATAAAGAGAGAGGGTTAAGAGACAATGGATCAAACGCAAACACAAAGATATGTTCCGAGGTTCGAGCCCCTAGCTCTACGTCCCCGCCTTCACCGAGAAGGATTTCTAATCCACTAGGAGTACCGAACTCCTCTCTCAACCAATACAATGCCACCGAGGCAATACAAAAACAATCCACCTCACAAAGAGGGATAGGCCCTTAGCCAACCAACCACAATCCACCTCTACCGAAGAGAGATACAAAACAACACTAACTCCACCTCACCAAGAGGGAGTAAACAATAATCTCAACCTCTACCAATGAGGGAGCAAACACCAACCCAATTCCACCTCTACCAAAGAGGGATACAACAAGAAAGGGTTTACAACTTGGTGGTTACCTCAACCACAAACAATTTTCCCACAAATAAATGATCCTAATAGAATGGGATAGAAGATAGCTTAAGTGTGAAAAAACAAGAGTTTGGAAAACAAAAACTCAAAGAAAATACTTGGAAAAACTCTTGGTAAAAGATAGAAATGAAGAACAAAACAAATCTCCCAAATTTTCTATTTTCTTTGATTTTCCAAAGCCCTAAAACAATATAAGATAAATCTTTTTAAGCTCTAAACACTTTTGAAAACTTGTTTTAAACACCAAGAAAAGAGAGAAATTTTAGCTCATAAAATCTTAACCAAAAACTTAAAGCAATGGGGTATTTATAGCCCCAATACAAAACTAGCCGTTAGGCTGAATTCTCAGCCTGAGACGGCTGGCGGTCGGTCGACCGCCAACGGTCATAAATATGACCGTTGGAGGAACCCGGTCGACCGTCCAAAAATAGAGAGCAAAGCTCTCTGGTCCGGTCGACCGGCCCAAGTGCCAGCCCAACGTGCACAGATCTGTGCACGTCGGTCGACCGACCGGCCGACCGACTCTGGAGTCCGGTCGACCGGCCCGGTCGACCGCCAGAGCCTGGCAGGCAGCAATTTGGGTCAGAAAACTGGGTTAGAAAATATTCTAATAAATCCTATAAATCTTCTAAAAATCTATAAAAATAGTTTTATCATTTTTCATTGATATATAAACATGTGATAAAAATTTCATCACAAATATCAAATATTTTGAATCATTTTTGTGTCTTACAAATTTTATCAAAAACCAAAAACTGTATTTTACCAAACTTGGATTGTTCAATAGAAAATCTGATTTTTCCTAAAACTCATGAATAGACATATCAAAATAAGTTTGTCTAAGATATGAAGCATGTATGTATATAGAACTCATTTAATATACATAAAAATCATTTAAACTTGTTTTGATCTAAACTATTCATGAAAACCAATATCCATAAAACGTAAAACGTGTGTGTTGTGAACTTGAGCATATCAACTATCTAATCTTTACACATGGATCTAAAACACACTAAACTAGGATACTTAAGTCTTCTTGACGATCTTCCATCTTCAAGTCGACTCGATCCAAAACTTCGTGATCCACCGAGCTTGACTCCAACGAGTGCTATGTATGATCTTGATGCTCGGGCTCTGAAATCACCATGTGAAAGCTTCTAAACCATCTTGTTGAAGCAATCACCAACTAATATCTTGATTAATGATCTGAAACTAAACATCACAAGATTATTAGTAAACATA
>JAVJIF010023560.1:0-73217 GCA_038442645.1 Agave tequilana
AACTCTTCACTTTTCATTCTCTTTTCATCTTTTTCCACCTCTTTCAAGAACCAAACGGGCCTTCAAATGATTCGAGTTAGTAATTTCAGCTTTGAATCTATTTGCCTTGAAATTTGGGTTCGGTGTTTGGAGAGTGAAAGCCTGCAGTTCTGTTATAGTGCCATTTTGCTCACCGCGTCTCTCGTTCACATGCGTCACCGCGCGATCGGAGTCATTCAGCCAGGTGGGGCCCACTAGGTCCCACTCGAGGCCCACCGGAAACAACGGCCCAGGTGGGCGCGGTGATGGCTGTGAAAAACGCGGTGAGCAAAAAAAATTTCCCTGATCTAGGGACAAAGCTATATGTGTCACATTTTTAGGGCCAATCTTGAGCCTTTGACAAATTAAGAATGCATAACATCACAAGTGGGACCCATCTAATCCAGCTGCGTTCTGCAGTGAATTCTTCATTCATTGATTGGTAACCTTCAGCTAATCAGTGGCTATATAATGCAGACAGTGCTTCAGATCTTGCACACTTCAACCTCCACAGAGTAAAAATTAGAAACTTAAAACATTGAAAATTTAAAACTTTAGGAAAAAGGAAAAATCTCAGCAAGCATCATCGATCAATCTTGAGTTGGGCCATTTAGTCTGCCACTCATTCACTTATCTACCCTCTATTCAAATCAACATTTTTCTTTTTCTTTTTCTTGATGAAGTTGGAGAAATTCTAACTCAACTTCACTTTCGAATCGGGAGCTATCTGATTAATTGTATTTGGTGAGAAGACATTTTTTTTGTATCTCTTATTTTTTAAATACTCAACTCTCATATACTCTTGTTTTATTAATTTCTTATTAATGAAACGCAGGAGGAAAAAATACGGCATGTACTTGATTATGATCGATGTTTTCATGTAAATTCACGTCTTTATTTTAGATATATAGTACCAAGCTCAGCTACTTCATAATGTTCTTTAATAAAAATCTGAAGTCAATACTAGTCCTAATCATTAAACGGTCTAAAGTCAAAAAAAACATTAGAATTTTTTTTTTACTAGATCAAATTATCACTTTGAAACTCAAGTCAAAACTTCATTTAATTCATCGAACTGTAACACTTGAAACAAATCATTGGCACCTATAGCTTTATCCTAATATTTTGCTTCTACAGGGAGTTATATTGACATCCCACAGAAAACTTTCACAAATTAGAACTTATATGAGCAGAAAACAGGCAAAATGCATCAAATTTTCAGATAGATGAAGTTGACAATATTGTGCCAATCAAACAACACAAGATCAAGGGAAGAAGCAAGAGCAAGAATGGCGAATAATTTGGACAAGGACAACAAACAAGTGGCCTACACGAAATAGTTGCGAAGTGTAAAGCTAGCCATAATCTTCATCAATCATGAGACACCCTGGCTCCAACAATGTATCATCTTCTCTCATGAGATGTCACAATACTTCAAAGAATTCAATCATCCAAATATTGACCCTTTTCGCGTTCATAAAAGAAAAGCAAATCTACGAAAAAAAATCCTTCGACTGGTGAACGATCGTGTTCAGATTAAATTTGATGGATCATAGAGAGGTAAGGAAAGTATATCTATGAAAAAAAATCCTTCAGCTGGTGAAGGATCGTGTCCAAGTTAAATCTGATGGATCATAGATAGGTAAGCAAACAAATTCAGTGATGAAGAGTGATGGAGAGTGAAGGGTGCCAAGATTAGAGGTGTTGTGTTGAGTACTCGGTCAAGTGTTTTTCACTATGAGCTATAGCTTTGTCAAGATGAGAGTGACATATCTTCCAAATTTTGATAAACAAACAGTGTAAGCTTGCTGGGTGAGGAAATTAGAATGGTGTTGGGAGTTTTTAGTACTAATTGCAAGAGTCAGATGTTAGACAGTTGAAGTCGAATTGTAACGTCAAGATCACATTGAAAGTGTCACTAGCATGTGATTGTGAACTAACATCTGTGTTTAGGACCCACAAATGAGAAAAGCTTCAATACTTTCTTTGTTTTCATTCCAAGATCATTTACCCTTTAAGAGAATTTGAGAGAGTGAATGGTGATAAAGTGATGATGATGTTGTCTAAGCTAGTTGTTGAAGTGTTATTCATGCATTTCTATCAAGATTGCCTTCTCTCTTTTCTCTTTCCTTTTTCTAGAAAAAGTTGGAGCATAATTACCCCTTTCATTAAAGAGGAGATAATGAACAAAAAACGAATATGCAGAACATTACAGTGACGGACAACCCATGAGGAGAGTCTTCTTGCAAATCCACAAAATGCAAAGGAGACTCCCACACTGCACAAATCAGAGAAAAACAAAAAGAAAAGCAAAATAGATTTAACCTTACAACAATATCATCATTCTTGACCATGTTAACAAAATTTGCATGGTGATATGAAACCCAAGTTAGCTATCTCTGCAACCCATCACATGTATGAGACCAGAGGAAACTCCTCCAAATTTTGTGACTCTGGTGACATAATTTTTCCACCATCGTTTGTTAGAACCTCGCCGAAGATTCAATGCGCACGTTGCCGACGAGATTCACAGCCAAGCTACACAAGAAAACTCACACGAATTGAAAACACGATCTCGAATTGGTGCTGCAAAGCTTTACATTTTTCGTTGTTTATTCCTCTGTTTTTAAAGACAACTAAATGGAAACAAAAGGAAAGAAAAAACTGCCTTCAATCAGGCCGATCACACAAGGTAACTAACCTAAACATGGTATGCTAAATTACTGCCTTCAATCAGGGCCGATCACACAAGGTAACTAACCTAAACATGGTATGCTAAAATACTGCCTTCAATCAGGGCCGATCACACAAGGTAACTAACCTAAACATGGTATGCAAAAATAGTGGCACGTTTGCTAAATTAGTGGCAAGGATTATTTCCATCAATTTGTGGCACGTTTGCTAAATTAGTGGTAAGGATTATTTCCATCAATTTGTGGCACGTTTGCTAAATTAGTGGCATGCAAGGATTATTTCCTTCAATCTCCTCCTAAGCCTTGTCGTGCACCTTCAACCACATTGATCATGCCGATCTTTGAGCGAAATTCTTGAAATTTTGCCCTGCCCAACGACTTCGTCAGGATATCACTGAGTTGTTCTTCACTCCTGACGAACTGCACCTTGATCAGACCCTTTTCTTCGCATTTTCGGACCAGATGGTACTTTACCTCGATGTGCCTACTCTGTTCATGGAGAACCGGGTTCTTGATCAGGGCGATGGCTGACTTGTTGTCCACTTTGAGCAGAGGAGCGCTCGGCTTGGACCCCTGCACTTCTCCCAGCACTTGAGCGAGCCACAACGCCTGGCAGGTCGCATTTGCCGCAGCAATGTACTCCGATTCACAGCTGGATTGCGCCACGATCCGCTACTTCTTCGACTGCCATGAAATTGGGCTTTCCGCCAGCATGAAGATGACTCCAGTTGTGCTCTTTCTAGCATCAACGTCTCCAGCAAAATCAGCATCGCTGAAACCTGTTAGCTGGGCTTGATTTCCCTTCTTCCTGCCGAACCAGAGCCCCCAGTTGCTTGTTCCCGCCACATAACGAAGAATCCGTTTCAACGCTGCAAGGTGATCCTCCTTTGGCTCCTCCAGAAAACGGCTAACATATCCGACTGAGAACGCAAGATCAGGGCGGTATTCACCAGATACCTTAAGCTCCCGATGAAACTCCTGTATGCTGTAGCGTCCACCGGTGACTCCGTGCTCTGCTTGCTTAGTTTCAGCCGCGCCTCCATGGGTGTTTGGCAAGGATTGCATCCTGCCATGCCGCTTCTCTCCAAGATCTTCGCGGCGTACGCTCCTTGACTGAGCGAGATGCCGCTCGCGCTCTGCTTCACCTCGATCCCGAGGTAGTAGTGAAGTAGGCCGAGGTCGCTCATCTTGAATGTCGCCGCAATCTCGTTCTTGAACACCCTGAGGTCGTCGCGATCCGTTCCAGTGATGACAAGATCATCGACGTAGACTCCGACCACCAGTTTCGCGTCGTTGTTCTGCCTGATGTAGACGGCGTGCTCCGACTCGCTCCTCCTGAAACCGAGCGACAACAGAGTGTCGTCGAGCTTCGTGTACCAGGCGCGTGGTGCCTGGTGTAGCCCGTACAGCGCCTTCCGCAGCCTGAACACCTTGTGTTCCTTGCCGGAGACGATGAAACCTGCTGGTTGCTGGACATAGACCTCCTCCTGTAGGTTACCGTTCAAGAACGCTGACTTGACGTCCATGTGGTGCACCTCCCACCCTTCGTGCGCCGCGAGGGCGATGAGGAGGCGCACCGAGTCCAGCCTGGCTACCGGCGCGAAGACTTCGTCGTAGTCGATGCCGTGCCGCTGTGCATAGCCCTTCACCACGAGGCGCGCCTTATGCTTGGACACCGCCCCGTGTTCGTCCCGCTTTACCTTAAAAACCCACTTGACTCCAATCGCCTTGCGCCCAGGTGGGAGATCGGTGAGGTACCATGTGCCGTTTTCTTCGATGGCCTCTATTTCTTCAATCATTGCCTTCCGCCAGCTCGGGCTGCGCTCCGCCTCAGTGAACGAAGAAGGCTCGTCATAGCTTGTTGCAAGCGGCTCCTCTGCCAGCAGGGCGCGTTGTACGAAGCCACGCGGTGGGGCCGGCCCGATGATGTCGTTGACACTACGGAACCGGAGCGGTGCGTCGTAGTCATGGTCCGCATCCAGGTTCTCGTCGTCAAACTCATCGTGTTGCTCCGCTACGTTGTCAGGCCCCCCCGGAGTCTGGTGTGCTGGCGTCTCTTCTGTATCGACAGCCGTCGGAGTCGCCTGGCCCGTGGTGGCGTATTCGATCGTGAAGACGTCATCACCGCCACTCGGCTCTCCATCGTCGCCGCCGGCACCCCAGTCCCACTGGGCCTGCTCGTCGAACGCCACGTCGCGTGTCACATGGACACGCTTCGTGACAGGATCGTAAGCACGGTAGGCCTTGGAGCCGCGCTTGGAGCCGCGCTCGTAGCCGACGAAGATCATCTTGCGCCCCCGATCTTCGAGTTTCTTCAGATGCGGCGTCGTGTTGCGGACGTACACGATGCATCCGAACGTCTTGAGGTGATGAACCGCCGGCTTCTTCCCGTGCCACGCCTCAAACGGCGTCATGCTGTCCACGCTCTTCGTCGGGCACCTGTTGAGCACATATACTGCAGTGCTTACCGCCTCGCCCCATGTAACACCCCGCTCCCGGAATACGTACTTAGTTGCGTATTCAGATTTTTGATCGTATTTTTCGATTTACCTTCTGTACTTATTTTGTATTATGAATTGTTTATATGATTGTTTTGTCTTAAATTTGGATTCGTGGACTCGGAGTCAGCCCTAGTCTGAACCGAAGACCCGATCCTAATGTATTACTTGATTTGGTCTTTCCGGTAATTAGATTTGACCGATTTCAGTTTCAAATATTGTTTTCCTATATTTTAGATTTTATATGATTTTCTGGAATTTTCCTGAATTTAATTAAATATCTTCAAAACCGGTGTCGGCCAGTGCTGCTGACCGATTCCCGGATTTTTAGTTTACAAACGGTTTAGAATTTCTACAAGTACCTTTAGACATTATTTCTTAAAATCATATTTTCTACCTAAATACTTTTTCTGGGAATTTTATGAATTTATGAAAATTCCACCGGAGTCGGTAGCTAGCTGGTTCCGGGATTTTTAGTTTTAAAACTATAAAGTATTTCTTAAAACGGATTTCACTATAATTCTTAGAATAATATTCTTGATTTTTGATAATTATTTCGGGTCGTTCTGAGATACTTGAATTTCGGACGATTCCGGTATTTTCCCGAAAGATTTCCGCATCCGCAACCGAATCCCGAGAATCCGCCACTTTCATTATCTTTCATTTTCTCTTCCAAGAGAATAATTTCCCTTTTCCATTTTCTTTTCCTTTTCCTATTTTCTTTCCTTCCTTCCTCCACAATCCACAAGAATTCCATTTTCCAAAATTCCAATCTTTTCCAAAATTCCATTTTCCACCAACTCCCACCATTAATGCCCCTCTTTTTCTCTCTCTTCCATGGCCAGCCAAGTGTGTCTAGGAGAGACACCTCACCTCCCCTATTTACAAAAACCCCCCTCTCTTTTAATTATTTGCACCTCCTTCACAAAATCTAAAACCTATAAATACTTTTCCTTCTCCTTCTTCATTCATTTTCACTTCATCTTTCTCTTTCTTCTCTTCACCAAAACCCTAATCTCCAACATCTCCTTCACCTCCACCACCTCCACCGGCGCCTCCGGCCACCACGACTCCGGCGAGAGACCCCCGATCTCCGGCCACCACTTCTTCTCACCAACACCAACAACAAAACCTCCACCTAATCCCACCTTCTTCTTCATCATCAACTTCCATCACTACCACCATCACTCCATCACCTTGTACTTCTTTTAGGTAAGTGTTCTTCTTCACCAAGCCTTGGATAATTCTTAGTATACTTGTGTCTTCAAATCATGTAATTTGATCATCAAACAAAACCATCACAAATCTGTTCTGTGTGCTGTTTCCAGTCGATTAGTCGACTTGACCTAAGGACTAGTCGACTTGAAACCCTTAGTTGAAACGTAACCTTTTCAAGAACACAGTTTTAGTCGACTTAGGTTATTTATTAGTCGACTAGAAACCTTGATTAGTCGACTACTCCCTTGACCCTAGTCGACTAACCTTTCCTGAATCAGAAACCGAACTCTCTGTTACTCAGTATTAGTCGACTTGACATGACTGTTAGTCGACTTGAGATGTCTGTTAGTCGACTACCCTTTCCACCTAGTCGACTAACTTTTCCTGAAACCAGAACCCAACTCTCTGGAACCCAGTTTTAGTCGACTATACCAGACTGTTAGTCGACTAACCCTTTATTAGTCGACTACTCTTTCCACCTAGTCGACTAACTTTGGTTGTCTGTTATAGTTGATTTCTTTCTTGAATATGAACCATATCCTTGAGTCTTATATCATATATTGGTATTGCTTGACTTGTCTATTGACAAACATCATCTTCCCTTCTCTCTTTCTCTCTCCTCTTCACTCTACATATTTATATATCATATATTATGGCGCATCCCGAATTCCGTGGATTTCGGACCTTTCGGCGTTTCTGGTGATTCAGGCGAGTGTTCTCGCTCGCTACCCTCTTGCTCCCTATTTCATTGATTATGCAAATATTCTCATTCTAGTCTCCATGTATTTTATTTCATGTTCTATATCTTTTACTGTTTTATACTATGCGTGGCCGACCCTTCGTGGTCGTTGTACTTTGGGTTACTTTTATGTTACCTTGCCATACCATTACCTCAGACTAGTCAGTTGCATGCTTTTATTTAACACATGTATATCACCTGACCATCTAGTGTGTTATCACCTGACCACCTGGCCTGCCACTACTTGGCAAGACCCTTTAGTTATGCTATGACTTGCCCTGACTATTATCAACCTCTTGCCATGACTTAACCCGACTATTATCAATCCTTTGATATGCTTGGTTGTTTACTAAATATCATCACCCTGTCATGCTATCACTTGACACCCAGCATGATAACTTGACTTGTGATTATCACCTTTACGGGAACCTTACCTTATTATCCTGTATCATGATCAGTGACTTGTATTCCTGCTTTACATGCAGTGACCTGACTATATAGTACGTATGTACTCCTGATTCCTGATCATGTCCATTTCCTGTTATTCCCGTAAAGTGATAATTAAACTAATGAATCCTAAAAAGGACCAACTTGTATTGGGTCGGGGGAAACATGCGGATATCAATATGTGTTCGTGTTTACAGTGGCTTTTAGGAATGTTGTGCAACTACATGTTCCGGTCTGACCTGTGGGCCTCCAGGGGACCGAGGGGAGAGCTGGCTCCCTCATTACTGGTACCATCATGATAAGGGCATACATAAGTCCCTCCTGTTAGCCTTGCGGCTGGTTTCCGTTACCATGCAACGGAACAATCCTGGGCCGTGGTCCCGGGTATGTACGGGACCCACTGTAAACATAGTTCGTTGATACCCCCGTTAGTTTCCAATAACAACCTTGTTTTACTCGGATATGGATCTATGTGCGTTGGGACGCTAGTTCACATAGCTAGATATCAGGGTAAGACGAGTAATAATAAAGTGTCATAATAACCGGCTCTTTAAGTTGTAAGTGGAGGTATGTGGAATGGGACGCATACTAAAGCCTGCAACTTAAACGGCTATGAATCTGTGTTGTGCCTTACCATATTGCTTGTCCTGGATTTTACTTCGGCTTTCCGGTTTTATGAGTATTATCGTATTAACTGCTTATACCTTGCTTTATCCTTTGTATCCACCTGCTTCCTGTTCATTATCTTATCATGCCTGAGAACAGTCGGGTTGAATGGGCTTGGGTTATGGTGACATGAGATAAAGGTATATAGATGAGGGTTTCCTTGTTTGGATTATTCCTTCGATGTACTAGTCTCATGGAACCGTAATCTGAAGCCATACAATCAGATTGCTTGTCCTTGGCTTTACATGACATGTACTCACCCTTGCTCGCCACTTGGTTTTGCTTCACCACTCGCCTGGGGAGTATCATTTGACTCCCCTGGATCCTCATGTCCAGGTCATGGAGCTTGGAGCGTGTAGATTCTCCCCCTTGCGGATCAGAGTAGCGCAGCGGTAGCGTGGATCCCCAACCGATCATCCAGAGCTCCATCCTTCCAGGCCCCCTTGTGAGTCTCTCGAGTTTTTCTTTTAAACTCGTGAGTGCCTTTCATTCTGTTCATACTTGTATATTTCCTTGTATTCTCGCATTTGCGCATATTAGTGATGTGATATTCATGTAATATTGGATCACTTCTGGTGATAACTCTGTGATTGTATTCATGTGTTGGAATGTATAATGCACCACTTACTTCCGTACTCTGATTCTTGTCTGTACTGATGCTTAGCGTATATACGGGAGGGTAGTTCTGACCTACGTATATACGTTGCAGTGACGTCTCCGTATCCGCCAGGATTGGGGCGTTACAGGATGGTATCAGAGCCTAGGCTCTAACTTCCTCAGTACGTCCAGAGGGCAAATTAATGGTAAAGAAATTTGCAACTGGAATACTTGAGTCTTGGTTATACATTCCAACTACAAGTGCAGAGTTATCTAATTCTTGACCATCCTTCCTTTGATTCCTAATCCTTCCTATCCTTTCCCTGTTTTGGTTTTATGAAGCCCTTATACCAACATTAAGATATGATAGACTAGGAAGGTAGTGGCTGGTTCTGCATGAAGCTATTATGTGATCTCTTCGGTGAATTCTATGAAGCTTGGTATTCTCCAGATCGATCTTGATCTGGCTGTCTTTCAGAAGTCAGCAGTCGGAATTCTCTACGGATATTCTTTCAGAGTGATTGGTGCCTGGTATTCGGGATTCTTAATTATCGGTCTTCTTTATTATTATGCTCAGGACTATCAGGATTTCCTTTATCTTCAGTATTCTGGCTTATTCTCGGAGGGCTATCAAATATGCAGTACAACTGGAATTCTAAAGATTTATACAGCCGGAAGTGCGGAGGATGATTATTGTTCAGTCGACCTGAGAGCCCTACCTATAGTGTTTCATATCTTAATCGGTATAAATTCCACCCTTGACCTCTTTGTGTTCATTTTACCCCTTACCGAAATTGCAAGGACGCAATTTTTTGTAAGGTGGATGGAATGTAACACCCCGCTCCCGGAATACGTACTTAGTTGCGTATTCAGATTTTTGATCGTATTTTTTGATTTACCTTCTGTACTTATTTTGTATTATGAATTGTTTATATGATTGTTTTGTCTTAAATTTGGATTCGTGGACTCGGAGTCAGCCCTAGTCTGAACCGAAGACCCGATCCTAATGTATTACTTGATTTGGTCTTTCCGGTAATTAGATTTGACCGATTTCAGTTTCAAATATTGTTTTCCTATATTTTAGATTTTATATGATTTTCTGGAATTTTCCTGAATTTAATTAAATATCTTCAAAACCGGTGTCGGCCAGTGCTGCTGACCGATTCCCGGATTTTTAGTTTACAAACGGTTTAGAATTTCTACAAGTACCTTTAGACATTATTTCTTAAAATCATATTTTCTACCTAAATACTTTTTCTGGGAATTTTATGAATTTATGAAAATTCCACCGGAGTCGGTAGCTAGCTGGTTCCGGGATTTTTAGTTTTAAAACTATAAAGTATTTCTTAAAACGGATTTCACTATAATTCTTAGAATAATATTCTTGATTTTTGATAATTATTTTGGGTCGTTCCGAGATACTTGAATTTCGGACGATTCTGGTATTTTCCCGAAAGATTTCCGCATCCGCAACCGAATCCCGGGAATCCGCCACTTTCATTATCTTTCATTTTCTCTTCCAAGAGAATAATTTCCCTTTTCCATTTTCTTTTCCTTTTCCTATTTTCTTTCCTTCCTTCCTCCACAATCCACAAGAATTCCATTTTCCAAAATTCCAATCTTTTCCAAAATTCCATTTTCCACCAACTCCCACCATTAATGCCCCTCTTTTTCTCTCTCTTCCATGGCCAGCCAAGTGAGTCTAGGAGAGACACCTCACCTCCCCTATTTACAAAAACCCCCCTCTCTTTTAATTATTTGCACCTCCTTCACAAAATCTAAAACCTATAAATACTTTTCCTTCTCCTTCTTCATTCATTTTCACTTCATCTTTCTCTTTCTTCTCTTCACCAAAACCCTAATCTCCAACATCTCCTTCACCTCCACCACCTCCACCGGCGCCTCCGGCCACCACGACTCCGCGAGAGACCCCCGATCTCCGGCCACCACTTCTTCTCACCAACACCAACAACAAAACCTCCACCTAATCCCACCTTCTTCTTCATCATCAACTTCCATCACTACCACCATCACTCCATCACCTTGTACTTCTTTTAGGTAAGTGTTCTTCTTCACCAAGCCTTGGATAATTCTTAGTATACTTGTGTCTTCAAATCATGTAATTTGATCATCAAACAAAACCATCACAAATCTGTTCTGTGTGCTGTTTCCAGTCGATTAGTCGACTTGACCTAAGGACTAGTCGACTTGAAACCCTTAGTTGAAACGTAACCTTTTCAAGAACACAGTTTTAGTCGACTTAGGTTATTTATTAGTCGACTAGAAACCTTGATTAGTCGACTACTCCCTTGACCCTAGTCGACTAACCTTTCCTGAATCAGAAACCGAACTCTCTGTTACTCAGTATTAGTCGACTTGACATGACTGTTAGTCGACTTGAGATGTCTGTTAGTCGACTACCCTTTCCACCTAGTCGACTAACTTTTCCTGAAACCAGAACCTAACTCTCTGGAACCCAGTTTTAGTCGACTATACCAGACTGTTAGTCGACTAACCCCTTTATTAGTCGACTACTCTTTCCACCTAGTCGACTAACTTTGGTTGTCTGTTATAGTTGATTTCTTTCTTGAATATGAACCATATCCTTGAGTCTTATATCATATATTGGTATTGCTTGACTTGTCTATTGACAAACATCATCTTCCCTTCTCTCTTTCTCTCTCCTCTTCACTCTACATATTTATATATCATATATTATGGCGCATCCCGAATTCCGTGGATTTCGGACCTTTCGGCGTTTCTGGTGATTCAGGCGAGTGTTCTCGCTCGCTATCCTCTTGCTCCCTATTTCATTGATTATGCAAATATTCTCGTTCTAGTCTCCATGTATTTTATTTCATGTTCTATATCTTTTACTGTTTTATACTATGCGTGGCCGACCCTTCGTGGTCGTTGTACTTTGGGTTACTTTTATGTTACCTTGCCATACCATTACCTCAGACTAGTCAGTTGCATGCTTTTATTTAACACATGTATATCACCTGACCATCTAGTGTGTTATCACCTGACCACCTGGCCTGCCACTACTTGGCAAGACCCTTTAGTTATGCTATGACTTGCCCTGACTATTATCAACCTCTTGCCATGACTTAACCCGACTATTATCAATCCTTTGATATGCTTGGTTGTTTACTAAATATCATCACCCTGTCATGCTATCACTTGACACCCAACATGATAACTTGACTTGTGATTATCACCTTTACGGGAACCTTACCTTATTATCCTGTATCATGATCAGTGACTTGTATTCCTGCTTTACATGCAGTGACCTGACTATATAGTACGTATGTACTCCTGATTCCTGATCATGTCCATTTCCTGTTATTCCCGTAAAGTGATAATTAAACTAATGAATCCTAAAAAGGACCAACTTGTATTGGGTCGGGGGAAACATGCGGATATCAATATGTGTTCGTGTTTACAGTGGCTTTTAGGAATGTTGTGTAACTACATGTTCCGGTCTGACCTGTGGGCCTCCAGGGGACCGAGGGGAGAGCTGGCTCCCTCATTACTGGTACCATCATGATAAGGGCATACATAAGTCCCTCCTGTTAGCCTTGCGGCTGGTTTCCGTTACCATGCAACGGAACAATCCTGGGCCGTGGTCCGGGTATGTACGGGACCCACTGTAAACATAGTTCGTTGATACCCCCGCTAGTTTCCAATAACAACCTTGTTTTACTCGGATATGGATCTATGTGCGTTGGGACGCTAGTTCACATAGCTAGATATCAGGGTAAGACGAGTAATAATAAAGTGTCATAATAACCGGCTCTTTAAGTTGTAAGTGGAGGTATGTGGAATGGGACGCATACTAAAGCCTGCAACTTAAACGGCTATGAATCTGTGTTGTGCCTTACCATATTGCTTGTCCTGGATTTTACTTCGGCTTTCCGGTTTTATGAGTATTATCGTATTAACTGCTTATACCTTGCTTTATCCTTTGTATCCACCTGCTTCCTGTTCATTATCTTATCATGCCTGAGAACAGTCGGGTTGAATGGGCTTGGGTTATGGTGACATGAGATAAAGGTATATAGATGAGGGTTTCCTTGTTTGGATTATTCCTTCGATGTACTAGTCTCATGGAACCGTAATCTGAAGCCATACAATCAGATTGCTTGTCCTTGGCTTTACATGACATGTACTCACCCTTGCTCGCCACTTGGTTTTGCTTCACCACTCGCCTGGGGAGTATCATTTGACTCCCCTGGATCCTCATGTCCAGGTCATGGAGCTTGGAGCGTGTAGATTCCCCCCTTGCGGATCAGAGTAGCGCAGCGGTAGCGTGGATCCCCAACGATCATCCAGAGCTCCATCCTTTCAGGCCCCCTTGTGAGTCTCTCGAGTTTTTCTTTTAAACTCGTGAGTGCCTTTCATTCTGTTCATACTTGTATATTTCCTTGTATTCTCGCATTTGCGCATATTAGTGATGTGATATTCATGTAATATTGGATCACTTCTGGTGATAACTCTGTGATTGTATTCATGTGTTAGAATGTATAATGCACCACTTACTTCCGTACTCTGATTCTTGTCTGTACTGATGCTTAGCGTATATACGGGAGGGTAGTTCTGACCTACGTATATACGTTGCAGTGACGTCTCCGTATCCGCCAGGATCGGGGCGTTACACCCCAGAACCATCCGGGCAATCCTTTCGCCTTGAGCATGCTTCTCGCCGTTGCCATCACCGTGCCGTTTCGACGCTCGACGACGCCATTCTGTTGTGGGCTGTACGGCGCGATGTGTTGGCGATGGACTCCTTCGGCTGCGCAGTACTCCGCGAACTCGGCTGCGGTGAATTCGCCGCCCCGATCAGTGCGGAGCGCCTTCAGCTTGAGCCCGGACTCGCCTTCCGCTCGAGCTTGGATCTCCTTGATTTCGGCCGCTGCACGATCCTTTGAAGGAATCATGGCTAGCCACATGTATCTGCTGAGATCGTCCACCAGGAGCAAGAAGTACTTGTTTCCCCTTGGTGTTGCCCGCGCAATTGGGCCGCACAGGTCACCGTGTACCAGCTCAAGGCACTGCTTTGCCCGGAATTCTGCTTGAGCCGAGAACGGGTTTCGCCGCTGCTTGCCGGCCTGGCACGCCTCGCACAGCTCCTCTACCTGCCCTATCACAGGCAAGCCGCGTACCAACTCCTCTCGAGCTAGCTTCCGGAGCGCTGTCATGTTGACGTGCCCGAACCGCTCGTGCCAGCGCCACGCCACCTCGTCGCCGCGACTGCGCACCGCCAAGCATCTTGTCTCTGCTATCTTGACGTGGAGGGTGTACAGTCTGTTGGCCGCCCGCTTCACCATTGCCAGCAGCCTTCCATCGGGTTCCCTGATCTGTATCACTCCATCTTTGATGTCAATCTTGTAGCCCCTTTCATCGAGCTGTCCTACGCTTACAATGTTCGTAGTTAGTCGAGGGATGAAATAGACACCGGAGAACGATCGGAGCTCGCCGTTCTTGCAGGAGAAAGTGATGGTCCCCCGGCCTTCTATCTGCGCCACGGAGTCATCGCCGAACCGCACGGTGCCGAGTACCGCCGTGTCCATCCTCGAGAATGCGGTCCTTGATCCGGACATGTGATTCGTCGCGCCAGTGTCCAGGACCCAGGACTCCGCCTCCCGATTCTTCTCTTCTCCGAGTTGAGTGAACACTTGCTGCTCCCAGATCTCGATCTGGGTGTGTGTCATCGCCTCTGATTCGGAGCCGCCATGCCTCTGTTCCGCTCCCAACCCGACCGATCCAGACTGCGAGAGTGGAACATCAGTCAGCGGTGAGGTCGCTGGGGCTCCATCGGAAGATTGCACTTCAGATTTCGGCGGCGGGGAAATGGACGAGATTTTCGCGAGTAGGAGCGAGGCTTCTGCCTCATCTTGGACGGTATGGGCTTGCTCCTGTTTGGGCCTGGATCGGTATTCGCGAGCCCAGTGACCCATCTTCCCGCAACGCCGGCACTCGTCCCCAGTGGGTTTTGACTGCCCACCTGGTGATGAGTCTCCGCGTGCGCGCCCGCGTCCTCGTCTTCCTCCTCCGCGCCGTCCTGCTCTACCTCTGCCACCGCTTGCACCGCCGCCGGAGTGGTTCTCCGCCTCGCGCTTCTTCCGTCGCGCGTCCCACTCCTCTTCCGTGAGGTACAGCTTTCCCTCTTTTTGTAATGACGCCGGCGCTTCTTCGAACACCTCCTCGGCCTCTTTCAAACGCCCGGTGAGATCGGCGACAGACATGGTCGAAATATCGAGCAATGTCTTAATCGCAATGGCGATCTGCTTGAACCGAGGTGGCAGGCTTCGGAGTATCTTTGCGACAACCTTGGCTTCCTCCACTTCTTCATCCATGGTGGCGAGTTGTGCCGCCATGTTGTTCAGGCGTAGCGCGAAGTCCTCGACAGTCTCGCCGTCCTCGAACACGGCGAGATCGAACTTTCGGCGAAGCTGCTGCGCCGTTGACTTCTTCACTCGATCATCTCCAACCCTCAAGGTCGCGATCGTGTCCCAGGCCTCCTTTGCCGTCTCCTTCTTGGCGATCGTCGGAATCATCTCTGGTGGCACCGCGCTGCACAAGGCGTCCAGCGCCATCATCTCCTCTTGCGGATCGGCGCCATCCTCGATGACGGTCCACAACGCTCTCGCCTTCAACTTCACCTTCATAAGGAGTGCCCACTCTGAGTAATTGATCTTGGTGAGGACAGGATACTTACTCCCACCGCTCACCTCACGAATCACCCGCTGGTACACCACACCATCTTTGGAGGCGCCGTCGTTGACTTTCTTCCCAGACATCTTTGATAGCCTCGCTCTGATACCACTTGTTAGAACCTCGCCGAAGATTCAACGCGCACGTTGCCGACGAGATTCACAGCCAAGCTACACAAGAAAACTCACACGAATTGAAAACACGATCTCGAATTGGTGCTGCAAAGCTTTACATTTTTCGTTGTTTATTCCTCTGTTTTTAAAGACAACTAAATGGAAACAAAAGGAAAGAAAAAACTGCCTTCAATCAGGCCGATCACACAAGGTAACTAACCTAAACATGGTATGCTAAATTACTGCCTTCAATCAGGGCCGATCACACAAGGTAACTAACCTAAACATGGTATGCTAAAATACTGCCTTCAATCAGGGCCGATCACACAAGGTAACTAACCTAAACATGGTATGCAAAAATAGTGGCACGTTTGCTAAATTAGTGGCAAGGATTATTTCCATCAATTTGTGGCACGTTTGTTAAATTAGTGGTAAGGATTATTTCCATCAATTTGTGGCACGTTTGCTAAATTAGTGGCATGCAAGGATTATTTCCTTCATCGTTTACTAAGGATAACGATACACATCCCTTTAAGATTGAGAACTTTCAAGGATCAGGATTCTCTTCTTTTATAAACATAACCCTAATGTTTTACATGCAACCTTTTCTGTTTACCTATGAACCCGCCATGAGAATCGATTTCAAATTTTTTTAGAAAGAACCAAACAGTAGAAGCCGTCTTTAAATTTGTATGGTTTTTGTTTAAACTCGTGACCTTTTCAAATGAATTATTAAGTCCCCACTTTCTTTTGGAATTTTAAAGCATTGATACGTTTTGATGGAAATACTAAGTACTGTATAGACGTAAAAGGTCAAGAGTCTAAAACAAATTCTAAAAAGAAATGGAGAAGGATTTAACTGTTCAATTAAAAACATCACAAATTTTAAAAAATTTAAAATCCGAGGGGGTGGAAATATCTCCCCTTTCACATATCCAGTCGAGATATTTTAGCTTGCTAGAAAACCAAAGAGGAGAGAAAAGTTGGAAATATACATAATATGACATCTCTCTCTCTCTCTCTCTCTCTCTCTCTCTCTCTCTCTATTTGAAGTTCTGAAAACTTTGTTCATTTGTAACGAGATTCAAGGGAAAGAAGAGAAGTGTGATAAGGATAAAGAGTGGTACAGAGTTGGTACAGGCCTCCTTTATTTTAAATAAATCGGCGTTGATGTGAAGTTTGTACTATTGAGAAGCATCTGCTGATGGATGAGGAGATGGAGAAATAGTGTTTTCGTGATTTTTAAGCATATCCATTGATAGCCATTAAGGTGTGTAGTTTTCTCTTTTGCTTCTTTTGTGTTGAGTGAACAAGGGAGCAAGAAGCAGACATGAAGTGATATATAGTGGGTGTCTTGCTCGTCACTCCCACTCCCACTGTCTTCTTTTATGTTCAACAAAGGCCCTGGACTAACAATATTATCAGTGGTGTGTGGGAGATATCATAGTTCACATTTGTAAACTTTGAGAGTGTTCATTGTTCATCTTGACTTGGGAACAAACCCAGGTGTGAATTTGATGCAAGATTCACACTTCTTTTGTTTTAGAAAGAAGTTTATGAGAAAACACCACTACAAAATGAGAAGGCAAACTTTAAATTGTTGAATGCGCAAATTTTTACATACAAATGAGAGAAACAAACTCCAGGAGTAGCTTTTCATATAACTTGCATCCACTTATGAAACAATCCCAAGAGCAATGACAAGGGAGCCGATGAACCTATGGTCATAATAGCTATCATATTTTTGCAAGTGAATGAAATTTTTTTTTTTTTTTTTGCACACATTTTTCTACTCAAAGGCTTTAGCTGGATAAGCACAAGGAAACATATGAAAAGATCAAAAGCATCCGGTGTTTGCATATGGCATCTTTGGGATATTTGGGACTTCAAGAACATTGAACAAAGTATGCTCATGTTGCTACCTGGTCACAATCCAAAACAGTAAACAGTAACACCACCAAAGAACAAAGGAGAGTGAAAACATAATGAGAATTCTAAGGATGAAAAATAACACCACAATCTTTTCCCACCAAGTGAACTTGAAAACTACCTAGAGCAAATTCTTTCCAGAACAGGCAAGAGCACAGCAGGACCGCGCATGATGGTTTAAGCCAGAACCTTCAAGAACTGACTTCACTTGTATATCCTGTCAGCATATCAGCTGAAGAACATCTTTACACAAAAATTAACCCCCAAAGATCACATCATTACAAGTTCTCAACATTGTCGTTGTACCATTGTAAACTCAGCAAACAGACTATTAGATTGAACATTTGCACATCCGATTGCTATACAGGGAACAAATAGTACGTGAGGGTGCCGGCTTATTACTAGTGCAATTCCGCCTGATGATGCGCTAAAGCTGCTAACACCACAGGCTATAATTTGCTTAACATGCACAACACATGTTGGAAAGAGAGAAGTATTGCTGAGGAAGTTGACAAGGATCGTCGAAGGGTCGTCGAGTGATCGCCGAGGAAGTCGACGACAAAAGGACGAAGGAAGAAGCAGCAGAAAAATAGCTAACAGCAGCAGGAACAGAAGTTCGGTCGACCGCCCGGTCGATCGCCCGCAGTAGCAGGAGATCAGTCGACCGGCCCGGTCGACCGACGTGCACAACGTGCACAAGGTTGGAGCTCGGTCGACCATCCGGTCGACCGACTGAAAGTACCCAACTCTCTGTTGGGCACCCGGTCGACCGACCGGTCGACCGATGCAAGGGGTCGTTCGACCGCCCGGTCGACCGACAAGCGGGTGCGGGCTGTGATTGCTGTTTTAGAAACCTGTTGGTATAAATACGGGATTTCTAGGGTTTTTATGTATGTTGAAAAAAACTGGAGCTCTCTTGAGATCAGAAGTGCTGCTAGTTTTTATAATCGATCTTCCAAAGTAATATAACCTCTCTTTGATTGCCCCAGGGACGTAGGCATTGAGGCCGAACCTCGTTAGATCGTTGTTTGCGTGTGTTCTTTCTCTGGTGGTTGATTTTGTGCTGTTTTGGAATTGCTCTTCGTGCTTGGAAGATTCAGGGATTCCTCTTCTGGTTGTTGTCGTTGGCACAACAAGTGGTATCAGAGCTTCCCAGGTTTCGCTTGGGATTTTTCTAGAGATTCGGGGGGCTTCGGGATCTGATTCGGTGGAGATCGTGTGTCGATCTCAGATCAGAGATAGTCGTGTTCGTGGGATCGTGTGTCGATCTCAGAAGGACGCAAGGAGTGCTCAAGGAATCTTTGGTGGAGTAGATCCGGTGAGAAACTCAATCTAGGGTTTCAAGGGAAAGGTAAAAATCCAATTTTTATCGAAGTAGTGATCTATTTCCAGTTGGTTGTTTTTCCGCATAGATAGAGGATCAAGTAATCTAGATGGCAGAAGAAACTACTTCCGTTAAGACCATGCATCCTTATCCGAGGATTGACGTAGTAAAGTTCAATGGCACAAATAATTTCGGGATGTGGAGATGTGAGGTTATGGATACCCTGAATGCATCGAACCTCGAGGATACTCTCCTTCTGGAGAAGAAGAGGAGCACGACCATTGATGAAGAGTGGGCAAAGATGAACAGGTCAGCGTGTGGGTTGATTCGTTCATGTTTATCACAAGACATAAAATATCTTGCACAACATGAGACGTCGGCAAAGCATCTGTGGGAAACCCTTGAGAAGAAATATCTGATGAAGAGTGTCGAGTCAAGATTGCAGCTTAAAAGTAAGCTGTACCGGTTTCAGATGAAGAAGGGGAGCACAGTGAATGAGCACATCAAACGATACATGAAGCTTCTTACAGATTTGGTGAACGTGGATGTCATGGTAGATGAGGAAGATAAGGCGATCATCTTCCTGAATTCACTCCCGGAGGAGGAATATGAGACATTCACTCTGACCTTTATCAATGGTAGGCAGACTCTGGACTACCATGAGATGTCGTCTGCACTGACAAGTTATGAGACGAGGAGAAAGGAGAGACATCCTTCTCAGTCAAGCTCATCGGCGGAGGCACTAGAAGTAAGAGGCAAGGGTTCATCTAGGAAGGACAAGGAAGAAAGAGGAAGATCAAAGTCCAGGTCGGGCTATAGGGATCTGAGGAAGAACCAGTGTGCCTTCTGTAGAGAAATAGGACACTGGAAAGTGGACTGTCCGAAGTTCAAAGGGAAGAAGAAGGAGTCGAAGGCTGAAGCAAATCTTGCAAAGGTGACGAATACTCAGAGGAGTAGTTCACAGGCAGATGGATCAGATTCGGATTCGTCAGGTTTCTCATTTTCAGTCACTACTCCCATCGTTGGTCACTAATGGGAAGATGAGTGGATTTTAGATTCAGGTTCAACATACCATATGTGCCCTAATCAGGGTTGATTTTCTAGCTTTGAGAAGCTGGAGGGGTGTTCGGTCGTTATGGGCGATGATCACCCATGTAGCATGGAGGGTGTAGGTACAATCCGAATCAGGATGTTTTATGGGATGGTAAGTGAGCTGAAGGAAGTGAAGTATATACCTCAGTTGAAGAGAAATCTCATCTCCATTGGAGCTTTAGAAGCATCGGGTATGGTGATATCTGTTCGAGATGGCGATCTCAGGATGATCAGAGGCTCGATGGTGGTGATGAAGGGCGTCCGCCGAGACAATCTCTACTACTTGAAGGGTAGTACGGTGACAGGTCAGGTGGAGACTTCCAGTTCCTCAGATGATGGTGGCCCGGAGGTCTGGCAGGGAAAGGTCGGACAGGAAGAAGAAAAATCTTTGCGAGCTCCTGCAAAGATGGAATCGCTGGAAGGTGCTGCTACCTGCAAGTTGCAAGGTGAACACAGCGTTCTGGATAAGAAGAAGGTGAAATTCAGCACCAATATTCACCGAAATGAAGGTCTTCTTGATTGTGTTCACGTGAGCATTTGGGGACCTGCTAAGACGGCATCGCTTGGAGGCACAGGTACTTTGTCTCTTTCGTTGATAGTGTATCTAGGCATTGTTGGATATATCCAATGAGACAAAATAGTGAAGCCCTAGATATATTGGTGAAGTGGAAAGGAAGAATGGAGAGGCAGATAGGTAGGAAGATTAAGGAGCTGAAGATTGGTAATGTTGGAAAGGACATGTACCAATTCCTACAATTTGGCCAGAACACCAGAATTGTTACTCACTTCACGACAGGTACAGATGGGTTGGCTAAAGAAGTAATCCGTTCCTTACTGGAGGAGGTTCGGAGGTTGTTGTCTAATGCAGGATTGGACAAGTCGTTTTGGGCTGAGGCGACTGAGTATGCTAGCCATCTCATGAATAGATCGACTGTGATAGGAGGTAAAGCTCCATTGGATATTTGGTCTGGGAAAGCTGCTCAAGATCATTGTTTGCTGCGGGAGTTTGGAAGTTCGACCTACTTCTGTACCAAGAATGGCAAGGAGTATCCGCGAGCAAAGAGGTTTGTCTATTTGGGCGTCAAGAGGAACAGCTACAGGTTGTGGGACCCCGAAGATAAGAAGATCGTGATGAGCAGGCATGTCACATTTGGAGAGACTTCAGTGTTGAAGTCCACCGTCGCTCAGCAGGTGGAGAGGACGGGACCAAGGAAGTATCGCAGCGGGTGGAGGTTGATGCTACTCCATCATCTCCAGTTGGTTCGGCATTAGAGAAGACTTCACCGGATGTGACACCGGGTGGAGATCATCAAACCAAGGGTGTTGCTGAACAGGTTGAAGACATTGTTGAGAATGTCGAGTTGTTTGCAGCTATTGGAATCAAGGTGAAACCACGCTTGTGGGGAAAGGAGCATGAATCTCAAGCTTGTGATCGCGACAAGCTTAAGCTGAAGGCCGTTGTTCTCCATGATGGTCAGGAAGAGGTTCATATGACTCAGTCTGACAGGTTCACTGCTACAAATACAGGTACCAGTGCTTGAGCTTGATGAAGCTCATTTGGATGAACTACGGACGGCTTGATCCCTTGGGCAGGGTACGTAGGCAACCACATTGGTGCGGCCGCTCTCGAGTCGATGGACAGTTCGGCTCAGATTTGGAAGAATCTTCGCCGAGGTGGAGAATTGTTGGAAAGAGTGAAGTATTGCTGAGGAAGTTGACAAGGATCGTCGAAGAGTCGTCGAGTGATCGCCGAGGAAGTCGACGACAAAAGAACGAAGGAAGAAGCAGCAGAAAAATAGCTAACAGCAGCAGGAGCAGAAGTTTGGTCAACCGCCCGGTCGACCGCCCGCAGTAGCAGGAGATCGGTCGACCGGCCCAGTCGACCGACGTGCACAACGTGCACAAGGTTGGAGCTCGATCGACCGTCCGGTCGACCGACTGAAAATACCCAACTCTCTGTTAGGCACCCGGTCGATCGACCGGTCGACCGGTGGAAGGGGTCGGTCGACCGCCCGGTCGACCGACAAGCGGGTGCGGGCTATGATTGCTGTTTTAGAAACCTGTTGGTATAAATACGGGATTTCTAGGGTTTTTATGTATGTTGAAAAAAAACTAGAGCTCTCTTGAGATCAGAGATGCTGCTAGTTTTGTAATCGATCTTCCAAAGTAATATAACCTCTCTTTGATTGTCCCGAGGACGTAGGCATTGAGGCCGAACCTCGTTAGATCGTTGTTTGCGTGTGTTCTTTCTCTGGTGGTTGATTTTGTGCTGTTTTGGAATTGTTCTTCGTGCTTGGAAGATTCAGGGATTCCTCTTCTGGTTATTGTCGTTGGCACAACAACACATAACTTTACTACCATGTTAACAAAACGCCACTGAGCAATATATAGATGATCAGCCCAAATTTCCTCCAAGTCTTTGTATACAATAGTATATCACAATTAGGATTAGGTCGAAGTTGGCCAATATGCCAATGTGCACAGGCAGGTCCCCAAGGACATCACAGAACTTAAAAAATGTAAGCAATATATTAGAACAAAGAGAAAAAAAACACTATCAGGGGTGGAGATGCAGACAGAGAGAGCAAAATTTAAGTAATGAAACATATATTGACAAAAAAGTGGCAGGTTCTTCAGCCTCCATATCCCTTATTGGGTGCTCGAGCCACTACAGTTGCAGGAGGTGTAGGAAGAGAGAGGATGTCGTCGAGAAAGTCGATAAGGGTCGTCGAGGAAGTCGTCGAGGAAGTCGACGAGGGTCTTCGCCAGAAGAAAATAGGAGCAACAGCAGGTCAGCATAGCAGCAGCAGGAGAACAGTCGACCGGCCCAGTCGACCGGCCGCAGTAGCAGCAGATCGGTCGACCGGTCCGGTCGACCGACGTGCAAGGACCGGTCGACCGACGTGCACCACATGCACAAGGCATTAGCGGTTGACCGGTCCGGTCTACCGCAGAAGGAGATCGGTCGACCGGGCGGTCGACCGACTGAAAGTGCCTAACTCTCGGTTAGGCACGGTCGACCGGCCCGGTTGACCGGTGCATAGAGTCGGTCGACCGACCGGTCGACCGGCAGTCGAGTCGGGCTATTTTTGCAGAATTGAAATCTGTTGTACTTAAGGGCGGATTTTCTAGGGTTTTGTTGCTGTGAGAAAATAGGTAGCTCTTTTGATGCAAATTAGAGGTGCTGCAGAAATTATATTTGATTAATCAAAATCAATAGAACCTCTCTTTCCTTGCCCCGAGGACGTAGGCGACAAAGCCGAACCTCGTTAAATCTTTGTTTTCGTGTTCTTTCTCTGAGATTGGGTGTTTGTGTTGTTATTGGAATTGTTCTTCGTGCCTTAGAGATCTAGGGCTTCCTCTTGTGGTTGTTGTTGGCGCACAACAGGAGGTGCTTCACTACCCATGTTAGTCCCGCCCTACAAAAAAAAAAAGTTAAGTTAAATTCAAATCTGGATTTATCCACCTATCTCAATTTGAAAACTACCATCAAAATATGCCTTGTGCAGAACAAACCAAATAAAGTCAATGTGCAATCTTGATGTTATACACTCATTTCATACTCTACTCGAATACAATCCAGCCAAGCAGGTATAGTTTTAGAACTGGTGTCTGTCTACTTCAGAAAACTCTATTGTACTGACACACACACACACACACGCACACGCACATGGTGTACAATTATTAACAGTGCCTAAATAGTTCTCAAGTATTTCTTTCACTTATAATGTGTACTTTGTTTTAAATATCGGCCGATATACCGGTATCTTATTCAAAACGATACAATAAGTGTAAAATTTTACCGGATATCATTTTGAACCGATATATCGCTACGTGGCCGATATCCGAGATGAAAATATCTGATATATCGCCAGTGACGCATTTGAGGAGTTTTTTTTAAAAAGTAAGTATCTCCTATGAGTCTATGACTCGAAACTTACTTTAAGTAGTTTTATATTATTTATGTAGGCAATAACATGTATATTCTTCATCCGATATGACGTCCGATTTGACATCCAGTATTTAGTTTCATATCGCGATATATTACCCGATATCTGTTATACAATTTTGTCGATCGATATATCGCTAATATCTGATATTTAAGACGCTACTCACTCACAAAGGGGTGGGGATTGGGGAGTTCTAGGTTCAAGTCCCGACTACGGCCTATGTGTGTGTATATATAAACAAGAATATTAATATGCTATTGCATCAATTTTCAGACATCTCTGTTAGCGACTGCTGTGGACAAGCTAACTCCATTGCTGATTTCTGGGCTAACGAAGCTATCTCATGGAAGGAGAATGAAAATATATAGGCTAATTATTTCGAGAGGATTATCTTATTAAAAGGGTTGTTAGAATGTTTGAAAATTTTCATTCTTAGATGACGAATTCTTCTATTGTATTATGTCAGGTTACGTTTATTTTTGCTCATCTCATCTTGTGATGTTGGGCTTCAGCCATTACACATTCACTGTTTTAAATATCGAATATCGGTGACATATCAATCGGCAAAATTATATACCAGATACCAGATACTGGGTGATATATCGCAATATGATACTAAATACCGGACATCAAATCAAACGCTATACCGGATGACGAACATACATGTGAATGCCTACATAAATCATATAAAACTACTTAGAGCGAGTTTAGGGTCATAAACTCATATAGGATACTTACTCTTGTAGAAGCTACTCAAATACGTTTATAAAAGCTTCTCAAATGCATCACTCACGTGGTGATATATCAGATATTTTCATCTCGAATATGGGCCGATATATTGGCCACATGGTGATATATCGGCTCATATCGGTCCAAAATGATATCCGGTAAAATTTTACACTTATAGTATTGTTTTGAATAAAATACCGGTATCTCGACTGATATACTAGTATATGACTTATATTTAAAACAGTGACTTCAAGACAGGATAACAATTTGACACCGGCATCATCTGTCCAACTAATACTACCGCTATATCCTGCTTATCATGAATTACCATACTTGTATAGTACATGTACAAATGCTTCACTGATATATAGTCAACAAGTGAAGCATCTGCACACTACTGGAGGCACTCTTCATGAGAAGTAGTGTTGCATGTTTATAGGAGATTAAAGTGATGCAACTAGCTTTCTAACTAAATTTGATAGAATCCAAATTACCATAGACATTCTAAAATGCAGAGTTGATCTCATAACTCAATTGTCAAAACTCATATCCGCCAAAACACGGAGCAAATTTCTGACTTGCTACAGAAGGATAGCAGCCCTGCAGTTGCTCCAAAATATTCAGAAATCTTCTCTCAAGCACGTGAAAAAAGGCTTGCTGTGGAGTGTGTGTATTATACTCACATCCACCATGTTATCTGTACACTCCCAAATTCAAATATGAAAGTGGAATAGCAATATGTAACTGAAGACACAAATTCCAGCTTTCCAACATGTCAATAAATACCTTAGGGCACTCCAATGACATCAAGTCATCAAATCATGATGATGACAATTCAACTTTACATAAGGTACTTATTTGAAACAGTTATCTCAACTTATTACTGGTTGAGAATATCTTGAACGCATATATTGCGACAAATTTGAATAAACACTCAAAGAACATTTTCCCCCATGTACAAGAGTTTAGGAAGTATCACACATTAGAAGCTTCAGAACAGTCTTGTCATGGATCCAAACAATATTACTTGCTCTATCTACATTTTAATGAATCACCATGCCGTATAATATCTTTGATTCTATACAACTGCATCCTTGTCATAAGAAGTCTATAAAGTGAGGCATTGGTCCTCCGGGCACTCTTCGTGAAAAACAATTACGTCATGTTTATAGGAGATCAAAGTGATGTAACTAGTTTTCTAAATAGATTTTGATTGATTCCAAGTTACATTATAATGTGCAGTGTTCATCTTGTATCTCAGTTATTAAACTCATAATCAATAGAGTGACAAATTCTAACAAGCAACTTGCTACAGAAGGATTGCAGTTTCAGTTGCACCAATCCCAGCATGTAACTAAATTAGGCTACAAGAAGAGATATCTTCAACACATTACAGCGTAACTACGACAGGAACTGCCTATCATCTCAGTGATATACTAATCTGCATTCTGGCCCTCCAGCGCTTAAAGAAGCAAGGTCACCGGCGAACTCTGGTCCGGCTCCCCATAATATTCAGATTGTAAAAAGCTTTCACAATTCGATATATGTCTTCTCATATGCTCCACAACTTGAGAACATTGTTACGTTATAGTTCTTATCTCCCATGCACTCACTCCAGATACACGCATCACTCTGTTACTTCTTGTGTTTTTACAAAAATACTACCTCTTTGGCACAATGCAAACTTCTAGCTACAGTCTTTTCCAAATGCTTCCTCTTGTAACAGTTGTTTAATTTCCTTAAGGATGACACATATCATTTCCTCAAATTTAGAGTTTAAATTTCTAAAAGCATGTTTTAGAAAATCTCATTCCTAGCATCACCTACTTTTTAACCTTAATCATTTTGACCATGCACATTCATAATTCATGGAAATAGGTGACTAACAATGGATATTTCGCAGACTAGATAGAAAAAGAGCTATGGCTCTTCCCATACAACATGAACACAGGAAAAACAAAAAGGTTTGGAAGAACATTTTGTTATTTTCTTACTAATGGAAACATCATATGATGCTTCTACATTTTTTTTAGTTTCACACTCTTCTTGACAATTTCCCAATTCAGGCAATTCAATGGCATGTATTCAATAATTAGATCCAAATACGTATAGGGATTTGACTTCAGAAAATTTCAATTACATCATTGCATTTGATATTGTTACCCAGGGAAAAAATTTATATTTAAACTAACTAGGAAAAAAATTATATTTAAAACTCTCAAGATCAATTAGTTCTAATACACACAAACTCTGTGCAGCCCGTAGCTTCTTTGTTAATATGTAATGCAAACCAGAGTCAAGGAGAATAATATATAGATAATTTTTTGCACACTATCATTTCTATATAGTTATGCATAGCAAACCAGAGTGCCAAGATAATATATAGATTACTTTATGAGCAATGTTAACCCAATGATCACTAGAAAGCATGCACAAGAATAAGTAAAAGAGAGATGGTTGATGTGGTAGCTTTAGCGATTCTTCCGTATTAGCGAAGTGACTTATACGGGTCGTGTCCACGAGGAGGGGAGGCGATAGAAGCTTGATGTGTGGTCTTCTTACTCGTAGAAAGATGTTTTTTTGTTTAAATAATGAATTGAAAGAAAAACAAAAAAGATTGTAGAGATGGTTTGAAATAGTTTGTTGTTAGAAAAGTGTTTTGTATTTTTAGAAATGAAAAAATACATGGCTAACCTTCTACTAATTGCTCCCACGAACCTCTAACTTCTTGAAGACGTAGCCTCACAGTGGATCATAGGCAATCACAAACCTTGTGTATAAAAACTTTTCACGTGGTAGATCGAATGAAAATTCCTCCCATTACCTTACTTCAAAACTCGAACATTCCTCCATTAAGATCCATTTGAAGGCAAGCATGGAGAAAGAAATAAGTGCTCTATTGGTATCTGTAAGCATGCATGAGAGTTCCACTAACTTATAAAAATCAAGTAAAGTTAACTTCTATAGATCATCAAAATCTTAGGAGTCAAGGATGAAATAAGAAAGTGAGTCTACTTGTTAGTAAGTTAGAATTAAAAGCCCTCATCGTAAGATATCGTAACTCTTGTTTGTATAAGGCTTGTTTGATACTTATTGATTCATGTGGGTTATTCAAGAAGTTACTAGAGGTTAGTGGGTTAGCAGTCAGTTAGCCATGCTATAAGAAAGTTAGTTAGACATGATAAATGAAAACAAAAGAGAAGCTGAAAGGAGACAAAACATACTAAACTAGTGCAAGTAAGGTAAAAACACAAAGAACAATTTGGTAAAGGAAGAACTTCACTTGTATTCGATTGGTCACCTTCAAGATACAAGCTTCACTCTCTCTCTCTCTCTCTCTCTCTCTCTCTCTCTAATGGCTAAACTAATACAAAAAATAAAGAGGGAATACAAGAAAACAAAGAAAAATACAACCAACTAACAAGAACTCCTATTCTCTGGATATCCCCTTCTCTGAAAATCTAGGGCAGTATTTATAGGCACAAGAGTGTAGGGGGACGGAGCGGAGAGTATGGCCCCTGGCGTTGGCAGAGTGGCGCCAGGATGGCCGCGGAAACGCGTCCCGTAGAAACGCGGCCCGCAGCCATGCTGGCGCCAGTCTGCCAGCGCCGGAGTGTGCAGACTGGTGCCAGGAAGAAGGCATATTAGTGCATTAATTGCATTAACTTCTGCACTTAGGTTCAACAGATCTGGGCTTCAAGTGTGGGCTTCTTCTTGGCTCTAAAAAATCCTCAAATATGTTAGAGTTTTCGGCCTCTTTTCTTCTTCAAGCTACGGACCTAGAAACAAAAAGAAACACCAATTAGTGAACAAAATTTTATTAATATAAATGTGAAAATGTGATGAAAAATATGAAAATATAAATACTAATCACACCCCTACACTTATCTTTTCCTCGTTCCTGAGCAAAACAAAAGAAACTAAAAATCTAAATTAAGAAAAATTATTACACATCTTTCGCAGGTGACGCGATTGCACTGAGCATGTGTAACAAGCCGTAGAACCTCTAGGTTTTCCTTAGAGGAGTTTTGTCTCCTGAGAGTTTTCAGCGAATTGCACCCACAAAATTAAAGAAAAAATAAAAGTGTGGTTATCTTTAATAAATTCTTCTTAAAGTATAAAAGGTTTTTTAATTTCTTTAGTAAAAATAACTAAATAATTATAGGTCTAACCCTCATTAGTCCTTCTTATATTTTGGTCTTCATGCAAGAATATAATTTTATTTAAGTTTAAGAGGAATTTCGTACTTCAAACTATTCTTTTATTTTGCCTTAAATAATATGCATTGTGTAAAGTGATAATAAATTTGAAATTTTTTCAACTCAAACTCTAATACCACAAAATTTATTAGTGTTTATTTATATACCATTTTTGCACTTAATTTCCTTAGGCTTTCTAATTTACTTGTGTAACGAGTTTTTAACCAATGACTCCCAAACAGGCGGTGTTAGACCACCATGTGAGAAAACACCCTTAAGGTTAAATACTCAAGTAAATTAGGCCACGACACTAAGGTTTATTTCCTTTAGGCATGAGTAATTATGCTTCTTGAGGCACAATTATACAGCTTAATCGGGTTTCTGACTGTATATATGCATTTTTTTTGTTTTTTGTGTGGCAATTAGAGTCTATCTATAAATTCTAAGAGTGTGTGCAGTCAATGCATATTTACTAAGGTAAAATTAAAAAGATTAGCTCTTTTTCTAATTCCTCTGAAACTATCAATCCAACCAATATTTTTTTATTTAGATTAAAGTAAAGAATTTCTAACTTGGGTTTCCTTAATCCTTATAACTATTTTGTATTTTACAAAAGACATCAAAAATTCTCTACTACAATATTTTTTTAAGATATTCATATTCCCTCCCCCACACCTATCTAATGTGTTGTCCTCAATGTATGACATGTCAATATAAATACAATAAATAGTAGAAAGAATGATCTCACCATCTCTGCCTACTCAAACCGGCTGAAGTGCTAGGGCCAGCCGAGCATGAACGCCTGAGGGTATCCTCAATGCGTTCCAGCCTAGTGTTTTGATCATTCAATTATCTTCGCAGCCTGATATGTCCCCTAAAAATCTTTTTCATGCCCTTTCAGATAGAGAACATGAATGCATTGGTCTCAGTAGGGGTGGTTGCTGCCAAAATTAGGGCTCATCTGTCGCATCCATTTGTTCCTCTGATGATGACTCGGCAGGAACATCTTCGAGCTGGACAGTAGGTGTCCAGACAGGCACCTATTGTACGCACTGATAATACGTTCAGAGGTTACTAATACTCTATTATACTCAACAAATTTCGCGTCAAGCAGAAAGTTTCTACATAGACGGGTCACCAAAATGGGTAAAGAGTATTTCACACCCCTAGTGCGTTAGGAGTTAGCAATGAGCTGCTGCAAAAGCATGGTGCTCACACAGATATTGTGTTGCCTCATCATGAGGCTATGAATTATTTGAAGTGCTGGTCTACAGAAAGTTGTATGACCAATACCTAAAATGTTTTATTGGATCCAACGTCCAACGCAGTGAATGTTACAGAATGTGGTATTTGCTCGAACACCATGATCTAGTTCAGTGTAGCGCACCCCTATCAAAGTCATATAATCTATTAAGGGCAGTGGTGCAGCATGATGAGGGAGGATAGGATTTCGGTTGCTTCTTCAATAGTACCCCGGGTGACCCCAGGTCCCCGTGATCCAGATGGATAACAAAGTTGTCATGGTCAATGGTTGCAATATCAATTCCCAAATAGAATTTTCTTACTAAGTCTGGAAAATAGTAGGCATCAAGATCTGTGTTATCATAAACCAATCTATACCACTACCTCTCCCTAATCCGATCAAGAACATAATATCATACACAGGACCATTGCTAAAAAACCATGAAATTTTTCTCAGGGAAAATCACAGGGACCATGGCATGGACCTGAATTAAAAACAGAAATTAGAGATAGAAAATTACAAACCTCCCCCAAAAACCTTAGGGGAACCAACCACGGATTGCCTGGAGCAAAGCAAACAGAAGAACCCAAAATCAGAAGTAGCTTTGAGATCTACTTGGAAAACTGACCGAAAGGGGAAGATACGGCGCGGCTGTCTCTCCTAGACAGCCCCAGAAAGACGTCCAAGAAGGCCTGACCGCAGCTTTTTGGTGGAGATTGGGGAGGAGCTTTGGAGGACGACTGTGCGGGCTCTTTTATTCTTCAGATCTAAAAAAATTTAGTGTTTAAGTAATGGGATAGGGAGAAGAGAGTATAAATAAGAACAAAAAGAAGGAAGATTCCAATTTTAACTCTAGATAATAATTACAGGTATAATAAGGTTATTATAATTATTATAATTGCACCTACTATCCAGCTCGAAGATCTTCTTGTTGAGTCATCATCAGAGGAACAAATAGATGCGGAAGTGAGCCCCAATTTTCGTGATAACCACCCCCTACGGAGACCAATACGGACTGAAAAAGATTTTTAGGGGATAAATCAGGCTGCGGAGACAATTGGAGGATCAAAACACTAGGCTGGAACGCATTGAGAATACCCTCAGGCGTTCAAGCTCGGCTGGCCAAAGCACTTCGGTCGGTCCGATGTGAGATTGTTCTTTCTACCTATTTATTGCATTTAGGTTGACATGTTATACATTGAGGACAATGCATTAGATAGGTGTTGGGGAGAGAATATGAATATCTTAAAAAAATATTCTTAAGTAGTAGAGAATTTTTTATGGCCTATTGCAAAAAATACAAAACAGTTATAAGGATTAAGGAAACCCAGTTAGAAATTCTTTACTTTAGTCTAAATAAAAGAATATTGGTTGGATTGATAATTTCGGAGGATTAGAAAAAGAATTAATCTCTTTAATTTTGCCTCAGTAAATATGGATTGACTACACACACTCTTGAAATTTACAGACAAAAACTCTAAGTGCCACACAAAAAAATGTATATATACAGTCAGAAACCCGATTAAGCTGAATAATTATGCCTCAAGAAGCATTATTACTCATACTTAAAGGAAATAAATCTTAGTTTCGTGGCCTAGTTTACTTGAACATTTAACCTTAGGGGTGTTTTCTCACCTGGTGTCCTAAGACCGCCTGGTTTGTGAGTCATCGGTTAAAAACTTGTTACACAAGTAAATTAAAAAGCCTAAGAAAATTAAGGACAAAAATGATACATAAATGAACATTAATAAATTTTGTGGCATTAGAGTTTGAGTTAAAAAATTCTAAATAAATCATCACTTCAAACAATGCATATTATTTAAGGCAAAATAAAAAAATTAGTTTAAAGTACGGAATTCCTCTTAAACTTAAATAAAAATCATATTCTTACATGAAGACCAAAGTATAGGAAGGACTAATGAGAGTTAGACTTAATGCTTATAATTATTTAGTTATTTTTACTAAAGAAATTAAAAAACCTTTTCTACTTTAAGAATAATTTACCAAAAATAACCAACACTTTCATTTTTTCTCATATTTTGTGGGTACAATCCGCTGAAAACCCTCCGGAGACAAAACTCCTCCTCTAAGAAAAATCTAGAGGTTTAACGGCTTGTTGCACATGCCTAAAGGTTAAGGGCTTGTTGCACATGCTCAATGCAATCGCGTCACCTGCGAAAGTAGTGTAATAAATTTTCTTAATTTAGCTTTTTAGTTCCTTTTGTTTCGCTCAGGGACGAGTAAAAGATAAGTGTGTGGGTGTGATTAGTGTTTATATTTAAATATTTTTCATCACATTTTTACATTTATCTTAATAAAATTATGTTCACTAATGGATATTTCTCCTTGTTTCTAGGTCCATGGCTTGAAGGAGAAAAGAGGCCCAAAACTCTAACATATTTGAGGACTTTTTAGAGCCAAAAAGAAGCCCATACTTGAAGCCCAGATCTGCTGAACTCGGGAGCAGAAGTCAATGTAATTAATGCACCAACAAGGCCCCTCTCCCTGGCACCAGTCTGCACGCTCTAATGTTGGCAGACTGGCGCCAGCATGGCCGCAGAAATGCGGCCTAGACCACGTTTTCGCGACCATCCTGGCGCCACTCTGCCAGCACCAGGGGCCAACTCCCCACTCTGTCCCCCATACTCCTGTGCCTATAAATACTTCACTGGATTTCTAGAGAAGGGGATATCCAAAGAATAGGAGTTCTTGTTAGTTGCTTGTTGTATTTTTCTTTGTTTTCTTATATTCTCTCTTTATTTCTTGTATTAGGTTAGCCATTAGAGTGAGAAAGAGAGAGAGTGAAGCTTGCATCTTGGAGGTGATAATCAAATACAAGTGAAGTTCTTCCTTTATCACATTATTCTTTGTGTTTTTACCTTACTTTTACTTGCACAAGTTTAGTATGTTTTCTCTCCTTTCATCTTCACTTTTGTTTTCGTTTACCATGTCTTACTAACTTTCTTATAGCATGACTAACTACTAACCCACTAACCTCTAGTAACTTACTTGAACAACCCACATGAATCAATAAGTGTCAAACAAGCTTTGTGCAAATAAGAGTTATGATATCTTACGATGAGGATTTATAATTCTAACTTACTAACAAGTAGACTCATCTTTCTTATTTCATACTTGACTTTCAAGTTTTTGATGATATATAGAAGTTGTTAACTCTACTTGATTTTTATAAATTAAAGGAACTCTCATGCATCCTTGCCGATACTAATAGAGCATTTGTTTTTTCCTACATGCTTGCCTTCAAATGGATCTTAATGGAGGAATGTTCGAGTTTTGTCGTATGAAGCAAGGTGATGGAAGGAGCTTTCATTCGATCTACCACGTGAAAAGTTCTTATACACAAGTTTCGTGATTGCCTATGATCTATTATGAGGCTGTCTTCAAGAAGGTAGAGGTTAGTGGGAGCAATTAGTAGAAGATTAGCCATGCATTTTTTCCATCTATAAAAATACAAAACACTTTTCCAACAACAAACTATTTCAAATAATCTCTACAATCTTTCTTGTTTTTCTTTCAATTCATTCTTTAAACAAAGAAACATCTTTTCTACGAACAAGAAGACTGCACACCAAGCCTCTTTCGCCTCCCCTCCTCAGGGACCCGACCCATATAAGCCACTTCACTAATACGGAAGAATCGCTAAAGGTACCACATCGACCATCTCTCTTTTACTTATTCTTGTGCATGCTCTTTGGCAATCACCCAACCGAAAAAATTCTCTCCTTGTCCTCTGTGTGATATGTTCGTCTTATCCCAGTGTTCTTATCCTTGGGCCTACATGCTAAAGATTATGATTTACGCCTTCTTTTTCCCTGTTGCATTCATCTTCCTTCTTGTTATATCTTTATATAAAGTGCAGTTACAAATATTCTCAAATCATATTGACAAAGATTATCTGAATAGAGATGTACACCAAATAGACAAAGGTAACTGTGTGAACGAATCCAATGACAGACAGCTTGAAATTAAGCAAAATCCCTTTTATCACAATTCCCTACCAAATACAGAATACTACTTAATTAGTCTCTCCTCTCCTTTTCTCTCTATTTCAAATCCTGCATCTTGCTATTTCTACCTCTATTCAAACAACAAATCAAAACTGAACTTCTTAGGGCCTGTTTGTTTTCCCGCAAAACGCCGCAAAACCGCAAGTCGTAAAACTCTTTTCCATTTTCAGCTGTTTGTTTCGTTGCAAAACATTTCGCAAAATACAACTCTCATTTCCCACTTGCAGTTGCTATAGTTAAATTTGTGGTCATATAAATCTCACTTTTACACTCAAATTTTCCCACTTGCAACTGCTACAGTTAATTTTGTGGTCATGTAAATTCTACTTGTAATACATTCGTAGTGCCAAAGCAGTTACTTGATATCAATATATAATTTAATATTATTAAATATTTAATATTTTAATATTTTTAATAGTGTTTAATTTCTTACCTCATTATTTTATACTGGTATTTTTAGTTTTTTATTATTTTTAATATTGTTTTAATATTTACTATTTTATTATTTTAATTTAATATATAATTTAATATTGTTATTTAATACTTTATTATTTATTAATATTTACACCAATTTTCTTAATATTTTATTTAAATTTAATATTTTATTAATATAAAAATAATGTGTTTTAATATAAATTATTATATATTTAATTTATTTATTTCTTAATATAAATAATTACTTTATTAATATTATAATATACTTTAAAATTATATTAATATTTTATTATGTTAATATTGTAATAATTCATTATAATAATATCATAATAATATTTCATTATTAAATTTATAATTATATTTTACTTTGTTAATTTTATATTTTTATAATATTATGATATTATTATCATAAAATTTAATATTATAATAATCTTAAGTATTTTATAATATTATAATATTATAACTATATTTTATTAATTTTCTTAAGATTTTTTAATATTTATGTTTTATTAGTATCCTTAAAATTTTATTCAGTTTCTTTAGATTTTCTTAAAATTTTATAATTACTTATTTAGTTAATATTGTAGTAATATGTTACTAATTTTACTAATATTTTATTAATATTATTGTTATAAAAAAAATATTAAGATTATTAATTTTTTTCTCAAATTTATTAATACAATTTAATTTGTAATAGTAGATTTAATTTAATATTATTTATAATATTTAAATTACTGCTACAGTTAATTTTGTGGTCAACTTTTCCACTTACACTTTTACATTACCAACCAAACACCGTAAAACACAATATACTTTATCATTTACACTTTCACTTTATCAACCAAACACCGTAAAACACAATATACTTTTCCATTTACACTCCACTTTATCAACCAAACAACGTAAAACATAATATGTTTTCCATGCTACAGTACATATTTGCAACTCTCATTTTACAACTTACGACTTGCGAGGTTTTGCAACCAACCAAACAGGCCCTACTCTTACTACTATTTATCTACAAACACTCACAACTCTTAACTCCCTAACTCATTTGCGAAACATAGCCTTAATCTGATTCTAGGTAAACAGTGTTTTAAATGTCGACCGACATTTCATTTTCAAACCCTCACCGCCACGACATCCCTACCCTCAAACACTATTTTATATATCGGCTGAGATACCGGTACATCGGCCGAAATACCGGTAATTTATTCAAAACGATACAATAAGTGTAAATTTTTATCGGATATCATTTTGGGCCGATATGAGCCGATATATCGCCACGTGGCCGATATAGCGGCCGATATCCGAGATGAAAATATCCAATATATCGCCACGTGACACATTTGAGGAGGTTCTACAAATGCAATTGAGGAACTTCTATAAAAAGTAAGTATTCCTGAGTCTATGACCCTAAAATTACTTTTTTTTATGTAAGCAACCACTTGTATATTCTTCATCTGGTATGACGTCTGATTTGACGTCGGGTATTTACTACCATATCGCGATATATTACCCGGTATCTAGTTTATAATTTTGCCGACCGTTATATCACCGATATCCAATATTTAAAACACTGCCCTCAAATGGCGTTTTGGAAAATGTCAGCTGATATTTCGGGAAAAATCTGCATTTCAGGAAAATGTCGGCCGACATTTTCAAGAAAAATCTGGCCTTGAAAATTGGAGCAATGAGAAATTTCTACAATGTGTTAGTGAGTGTATGCAAAATGTTAAAGTAAGTATACCTATCATAAACATATTTATGTAGTTTTGCAAAAATTGTGTATGTATTACCTTGATAAGAATTTTAAGATTACATTATTTAAAACATCTAGAATATATATTTGTTATCCGTTATGACATCTAAAATTTACTAAATGGCCCTGAAATATCTCTGAAATCTAATTACGACATCCGACATTTCTCCGATATCTGACATTTAAAACTCTGAAGGTAAATCCTAAAGAAACAATAAAACAAACAAAAAAGATAGCCATTAAGGTGTGGAGTTCTCTCTTCTGCTTCTTTTTTTGTGTTGAGTGAACAAGGGAGCAGGAAGCAGACATGAAGTGATATATAGTGGGTGTCTTGCTCGCCACTCCCACTCCCACTCCCACTGTCATCTTTCATGTTCAACAAAGGCCCTGGACTAAGAATGTTATCAGTGGTGTGTGGGAGATATCATAGTTCACATTTGTAAACTTTGAGAGTGTTCATTGTTCATCTTGACTTGGGAACAAACCCAGGTGTGAATTTGATGCAAGATTCACACTTCTTTTGTTTTAGAAAGAAGTGTATGAGAAAACACCACTACAAAATGAGAAGGCAAACTTTAAATTGTTGAATGCGCAAATTTTTACATACAAACGAGAGAAACAAACTCCAGGAGCAGCTTTTCATATAACTTGCATCCACCTGTGAAACAATCCCAAGAGCAATGACAAGGGAGCCGATGAACCTATGGTCATAATAGCTACCATATTTTTACAAGTGAATGAAATTTTTTTTTTTTTTTTTTGCACACATTTTTCTACTCAAAGGCTTTAGCTGGATAAGCATAAGGGAACATATGAAAAGATCAAAAGCATCCGGTCTTTGCATATGGCATCTTTGGGATATTTGGGACTTCAAGGACATTGAACAAGTGGGCCTGTTTGGTTGTTGTAACTGGCCGTAATTCGTAAGTCGTAATTGGTAAAGTCTTTTACAGTTGTAAATGAGTTATATGCCTGTAAGCTTTATGGTGTTTGGTTGGTAATATAAAATTATAAGTGGAAAAGTGTATTGTGTTTTACGGTGTTTGGTTGTCGTAATGTGTAAGTCGTAAGTGAAAAAGTTGATCACAAAATTAACTATTTGGTGATTTAAAAAGTTTTAATACTGCAAATAAATATTAAAAATGTTAAATATTAAAAAAAATTAAAATTAACATAAAAAATAATACAAATTTGCATGATCATAAAATTAACTGTAACTGGGTTGCAAGTAAGTGGTAATTGAGTTGTAAGTGAGTGGTAATTGGGTTGTGTAAGTCTTTTACGAATTACGGTCTAAACAAATGCCGTAGTTGTAATTGGGTTGTAAGTCATTTACGAATTACGGACTTTTACGCGAAACAAACGGCCGTATGCTCATGTTGCTACCTGGTCACAATCCAAAGCAGTAAACAGTAACAACACCAAAGAACAAAGGAGTGAAAACATTTCTTTTCCCACCAAGTGAACTTGAAAACTCTCAGAGTAAATTCTTTCCAGAACAGGCGATAGCACAGCAGGACCGCACATGATGGTTTAAGCCAGAACCTTCAAGAACCGACTTCACTTGTATATCCTGTCAGCATATCAGCTGAAGACCATCTTTACACAAAAATTGACCCCCAAGGATCACATCATTACTAGTTCTCAACATTGTCATTGTACCATTGTAAACTCAGCAAACAGACTATTAGATTGAACATTCGGGCATCCGATTGCTATACAGGGAACAAATAGTACGTGAGGGTGCCAGCTTATTCCTAGTGCAATTCCGCCTGATGATGCGCTAAAGCTGCTAACACCACATACTATAATTTGCTTAACATGCACAACACATAACTTTACTACCATGTTAACAAAACACCACTGAGCAATATATAGATGATCAGCCCAAATTTCCTGCAAGTCTTTGTGTACAATAGTATATCACAATTAGGATTAGATCGAAGTTGGCCAATATGCCAATGTGCACAGGCAGGTCCCCAAGGACATCAGATAACTTAAAAAATGTAAGCAATATATTAGAACGAAGACAAAAAAAAAACACTACCAGGGGTGGAGATGCAGACACAGAGAGCAAAATTTAAGTAATGTAACATATATTGACAAAAAGTGGCAGGTTCTTCAGCCTCCATAATCCCTTATTGGGTGCTCGAGCCTCGACAGTTGCAGGAGGTGCTTCACTACCCATGATAGTCCCGCCCTACAAAAAAAAAAAGTTAAGTTAAATTCAAATCTGGATTTATCCACCTATCTCAGTTTGAAAACTACCATCATGATATGTCATGTGCAGAACAAACAAATTAAGTCAATGTGCAATCTTGATGTTATACACTCGTTTCATACTCTACTAGAATACAATCCAGCCAAGCAGGTATAGTTTTAGAACTGGTGTCAACTTTTAGCAAGTCGACGCAGAATATCGTCTACAGGCTTGAAATTGGTTTGTAAACTTTTAGCAAGTCGACGCAGAATATCATCTACAGGCTTGAAATTGATGTGTCTACTTCAGAAAATTCTATTGTACTGACACACACACACGAACATTGTGTACAATTATTAACACTGCCTAAATAGTTCTCAAGTTTTTCTTTCACTTATAGTATGTTCAGGACAGGATAACAATTTGACACCAGCATCATCTGTCCAACTAATACTACCTGCTATATCCTGCTTATCATGAATTACCATACTTGTATAATATATGTACAAATGCTACACTGATATATAGTCAATAAGTGACGCATCTGCACACTACTCGAGGCACTCTTCATGAGTAGTAGTGTTACATGTTTATAGGAGATTAAAGTGATGCAAATAGCTTTCTAACTAAATTTGATAGAATCCAAATTACCATAGACATTCTAAAATGCAGAGTTGATCTCATAACTCGATTGTCAAAACTCATATCCGCCAAAAAACGGAGCAAATTTCTGACTTGCTACAGAAGGATAGCAGCCCCGCAGTTGCTCCAAAATATTCAGAAATCTTCTCTCAAGCACGTGAAAAAAGGCTTGCTGTGGAGTGTGTGTATTATACTCACATCCACCATGTTATCTGTACACTCCCAAATTCAAATATGAAAGTGGAATAGACATATGTAACTGAAGACACAAATTCCAGCTTTCCAACATGTCAATAAATACCTTAGGGCACTCCAATGACATCAAGTCATCAAATCATGATGATGACAATTCAACTTTACATAAGGTACTTATTTGAAACAGTTAACTTATTACTGGTTGAGAACATCTTGAACGCATATATTGCAACAAATTTGCATGAACACTCAAAGAACATTTTCCCTCATGTACAAGAGTTTAGGAAGTATCACACATTTGATGCTTCAGAACAGCAACTCTTGTCATGGATCCAAACAATATTACTTGCTCTATCTACATTTTAATGAATCACCATGTCGTATAATATCTTTGATTCTATACAATTGCATCCTTGTCATAAGTAGTCAACAAAGTGAGGCATTGGTCCTCCGGGCACTCTACGTGAAAAACAGTTACGTCATGTTTATAGAAGATCAAAGTGATGTAACTAGTTTTCTAAATAGATTTTGATAGATTCCAAGTTACACTATAATGTGCAGTGTTCATCTTGTGTCTCAGTTATTAAACTCATAATCAATAGAGTGACAAATTCTAACAAGCAACTTGCTACAGAAGGATTGCAGTTTCAGTTGCACCAATCCCAGCATGTAACTAGCTTGGCATGATGCGTGTATTTTTTTCTAAATTAGGCTACAAGAAGAGATATCTTCAACACATTACAGCGTAACTACGACAGGAACTGCCTATCAACTCAGTGATATACTAATCTGCATTCTGGCTCTCCAGCGCTTAAAGAAGCAAGGTCACCGGCAAACTCTGGTCCGGCTCCCCATAATATTCAGATTGTAAAAAGCTATCACAATTCAATATATGTCTTCTCATATGCTCCACAACTTGAGAACATTGTGTACATTATAGTTCTTCTCTCCCATGCACTCACCCCAGATCAACGCATCACTCTGTTACTTCTTGTGTTTTTACAAAAATACTACCTCTTTGGCCCAATGCAAACTTCTAACTACAATCTTTTCCAATGCTTCCTCTTGTAACAGTTGTTTAATTTCCTTAAGGATGACACATATCATTTCCTCAAATTTAGAGTCTAAATTTCTAAAAGCATGTTTTAGACAATCTCATTCCTAGCATCACCTACATTTTATCCTTAATCATTTGCTCATGCACATTCATAACTCATAGAAATAGGTGACTAACAATGGATATTTCTGAGACTAGATAGAAAAAGAGCTATGGCTCTTCCCATACAACATGAACACAGGAAAAAGAAAAAGGTTTGGAAGAACACTTTGTTATTTTCTTACTAATGAAACATCATATGATGCTTCTACATTTTGTTTAGTTCCACAATCTTCTTGACAATTTCCCAATTCAGGCAATTCAATGGCATGTATTAAATAATTAGATCCAAATACGTATAAGGATTTGACTTGAGAAAATTTCAATTACATCATTGCATTTGACATTGTACCCAGGAAAAAAATTTATATTTAAACTAACTAGGAAAAAAATTATATTTAAAACTCTCAAGATCAATTAGTTCTAATATACAGAAACTCTGTGCAAACTTTAGCTTCTTTGTAAATATGTATTGCAAACCAGAGTCAAGGAGAATAATATATAGATAATTTTTTGCACACTATCATTTCTTTATAGTTATGCACTGCAAACCAGAGTGCCAAGATAATATATAGATTACTTTATGAACAATGTTAACCCAATGATCACTAAAAAGCATGCACAAGAATAAGTAAAAGAGAGATGGTCGATGTAATAGTTTCAGCGATTCTTCCATATTAGTGAAGTGACTTATACGAGTCGTGTCCACGAGGAGGGGAGGCGACAAAAGCTTGATGTGCGGTCTTCTTGTTCGTAGAAAAGATGTTTCTTTATTTAAAGAATTAATTGAAAGAAAAACAAGAAAGATTGTAGAGATGGTTTGAAATAGTTTGTTGTTGGAAAAGTGTTTTGTATTTTTTGAGATGGAAAAAATGCATGGCTAACCTTCTACTAATTGCTCCCGCTAACCTCTAGATTTTTGAAGACATAGCCTCACAGCGTATCATCCCCAAACCAATGGGCAAGTGGAAATGACGAACAGATAAATTAAGCTCATCTTGGAGAAAACCGTCGGACAGAATAAGAGTGGTCCACCAAGCTGATAGATGCTCTATGGGCTTTCGGACTGCTTTCAAAATTGTCCTCGATATGTCTCCATATCGAGTGGTATTTGAGAAGGCCTGCCACTTGCCAGTAGAATTGGAACACCGTGCTTTGTGGGCCATCAAACAATTGAATTTTGATTTAAATAAAGCCGGCGAACTGAGAAAATTGCAAATCTCAAAGTTGGAGAAGATACGAACTGAAGCTTATGAAAACGCAAAAATAATAAAGAGTAGAACCGAGTTCTTTCATAACCAATGCATACACATAAAGAATTTTGCCCCTGGACAAAAAGTTCTACTCTATAATTCACGGCTTCACATCTTCGCGAGGAAGCTCAAAACTCCTTGGTCCGGACCCTTCATTGTGCGCACCGTCTTTCCACATAATGTTGGGGTAATTTTTGATCCTAAGAGTGGTGAGAAATTGAAGGTAAATGGACAAAGATTAAAACCATTTCTTACCACTGAGCCTGAATCACAAGCTGAAAATGTGTTGGGTCTTTTTGACTCATCTTATACGTGACCGTATTCCATCACAACCACAAATAAAAAAATAAAAAAGCAAAATAATATTTTTTTTGTAAATACATATAAAGATTAGGAGATCATTGCAATTATAATACTAATAATAATACCCTGGTATACTTGTAATTATTCCTTTGACCTAGGGTTAAAATTGGAATCTCCCTCCTTTTTGTTCCTATTTATACTCTCTTCTCCCTCTCCCATTACCTAAACACTAAACTTTTTCAGATCTAAAGAATAGAAAAGCCCGCGCAGTCGCCCTCCAAAGCTCCTCCCCAATCTCCACCAAAGAGTCGCGGCCAAGCCTTCCTGGCCGCGTTTCCGCGGGTCTAGGAGAGACAGCTGCGCCGCCTCTTCCCCTCCGGTCGGTTTTCCAAGTAGATCTCAGATCTACTTCTGATTTTGGGTTCTCTGGTTTGCTCCAGGCAATCCGTGGTTGGTTCCCTTCCAAGATTTTCGGAGGAGGTTTGCAATTTTTTATCTCAAATCTCTGTTTTTAAATTCAGATCCGTGCCATGGCCCCTGTGATTTTCCCTCAAAAAGATTTCTCACAGATTTTTAGCGATGTTCATGGGTATGGTACTGTGTTTCTAGATCGGATTAGAGAGGCAATGGTATAGATTGGCTTATGATAACAGATCTTGATGCCTACTATTGTCCAGACTTGGTAAAAAAAATTCTATTTGGGTATTGATGTTGCAACCATTGACCATGACCACTTTGTTGTCCATCTGGATAACGGGGATTGGGGTCACCGGGTACTATTGAAGAAGCAACCCAATTCCATCCTAAAGTGGTCCATCTGGATAACGGGGATCTTGGGGTCACCGGGTACTATTGAAGAAGCAACCCAAATTCCATCCTTCCCTCAGCATGCTGCACCACTGCCTTTAATAGACTAAATGACTTTGATGGGGGTGCGCTGCACTGAACTAGATCATGGTGTCCGAGCAAATACCACATTCTGTAGCATTCATTGCGTTGGACGTTGGATCCAACACAACATTTTGAGTATTGATGGTACTTCTTTCTACAGACCAACACTTTAAATAATTCACAGCCTTATGACGAGGCAACACAATGTATGTGTGAACAGCAGCTCATTGCTAACTCCCAAAGCACTAGGGGTGCAAAATACTCTTTACCCGTTCTGGTGACCCGTCTATGCAGAAATTTTCTCCCGAACGCGAAACTTGTTGAGCATGATAGAGTACTAGTAACCCATGAACGTATTACCAGTACGTACAACAGTTGTCTGCAATCGATCTGGACACCTTGAAGATGTTCCTGTTGAGTCATCATCAGAGGAACAAATGGATGCGGAAGATGAGCCCCAATTTGGCGACAACCACACCCCCTACTAAGACCAATGCATTCATGTCCTCCATCTGGAAGAACATGAAAAAGATTTTTAAGGGACAGATCAGGCTGCAAAGACAATTGGAGGATCAAAACACTAGGCTGGAACGCATTGAGAAAACCCTTAGGCGTTCACGCTCGGCTGGCCCTAGCACTTCAGCCGGTCCGAGTAGAGACAGAGACGGTGAGATCGTTATTTCTACCTATTTATTGCATTTACATTGACATGTCATACATTGAGGACAATGCATTAGATAGGTGTGGGGGAGGGAATATGAATATCTTAAAAAAAAATTATTCTTAAGTAGTAGAGAATTTTTTATGGTCTTTTGTAAAAATACAAAAGAGTTATAAGGATTAAGGAAACCCATATTAGAAATTCTTTACTATAGTCTAACTAAAGAATATTGGTTGGATTGATAGTTTCGGAGGAATTAGGAAAAGAGCTAATCTCTTTAATTTTGCCTTAGTAAATATGCATTGACTACACACTCTCTTGGAATTTATAGACAAAGGCTTTAAGTGCAACACAAAAAAAATGTATATATACAGTCAGAAGCCCGATTAAGCTAAATAATTGTTGCTCATGCCTAAAGAAAATAAACCTTAGTTTCGTGGCCTAGTTTACTTGAGTATTTAACCTTAGGAGTGTTTTCTCATCTGGTGCCCTAAGACCGCCTGGTTTGGGAGTCATCGGTTAAAAACTCGTTATACAAGTAAATTAAAAAGCCTAAGAAAATTAATGATAAAAACGGTACATAAATAAACACTAATAAATTTTGTGGCATTAGAGTTTGAGTTGAAAATTTTCAAGTAAATCATCAATTCACACAATGCATATTATTTAAGGCAAAATAAAAGAATTAGTTTGAAGTACGGAATTCCTCTTAAACTTAAATAAAAATCATATTCTTGCATGAAGACCAAAGTATAGGAAGGACCAGTGAGGTTAGACCTAATGCTTATAATTATTTAGTTATTTTTACTAAAGAAATTAAAAAATCTTTTCTACTTTAAGAAGAATTTACCAAAAATAACCAACACTTTCATTTTTTCTTGAATTTTGTGGGTGCAATCCGCTGAAAACCCTCATGAGACAAGAATCCTCCTCTAGGGGAAACCTAGAGATTTAACGACTTGTTGCACATGCTCAGTGCAATCGCGTGCAATCGCGTCATCTGTGAAAGTGGTGTAATGAATTTTCTTAATTTAGCCTTTTAGTTCCTTTTGTTTTGCTTAGGGACGAGCAAAAGATAAGTGTGGGGGTGTGATTAGTGTTTATATTTGCATATTTTTCATCACATTTTCACATTTATCTTAATAAAATTTTGTTCACTAGTTGGTGTTTCTACTTGTTTCTACATCCATGGCTTGAAGAAGAAGGGAGGCCCAAAACTCCATATTTGAGGATTTTTTAGAACCAAGAAGAAGCCCACACTTGAAGCCTAGATCTGCTGAACCAGGGAGCAGAAGTCAATGCAATTAATGCACCAACAAGCCCCTCTCCCTGGCACCAGTCCACACGCTCTGGCGCTGACAGACTGGCGCCAGCATGGCTGCGAAAACGCGGCCTGCCAGGGGCCATACTCCCCACTCCGTCCCCCAATACTCATGTGCCTATAAATACTTCCCTGGATTTCCAGAGAAGAGGATATCCAGAGAATACGAGTTCTTGTTAGTTGGCTGTTGTATTCCCTCTTTGTTTTCTTGTATTCCCTCTTTGTTTCTTGTATTAAGTTAGCCATTAGAGTGTGTGTGTGTGTGTGTGTGAGAGAGAGAGAGAGAGAGAGTGAAGCTTGTATCTTAAAGGTGACAATCAAATACAAGTGAAGTTCTTTCTTTACCACATTGTTCTGTGTTTTTAACCTTACTTTTCCTTGCACTAGTTTAATATGTTTTCTCTCCTTTCATCTTCTCTTTTGTTTTCATTTACCATGTCTAACTAACTTTCTATAGTATGACTAACTAACTACTAACCCACTAACCTCTAGTAACTTGCTTGAACAACCCACATGAATCAATAAGTGTCAAACAAACCTTGTGCAAAAAAGAGCTATAATATCTTACGATAAGGGTTTTAAATTCTAATGTACTAACAAGTAGACTCACTTTCTTATTTCATGCTTGACTCCTATGTTTTTGATGATCTATAGAGGTTAACTCTACTTGATTTTTGTAAGTTAGTGAAACTCTCATGCATCCTTGATACGAATAGAGCACTTGTTTCTTCCTCCATGCTTGCCTTCAATTGGATCTTGATGGACGAACGTTCGAGTTTTGCCGTGTGAAGCAAGATGATGGGAGGAACTTTCATTCGATCTGCCACGTGAAAAGTTCTTATACACAAGGTTTGTGATTGCCTATGATCCATTGTGAAGCTATTTCTTCAAGAAGAAAGATGTTAGTGAGAGCAATTAGTAGAAGGTTACCCATGCATTTTTTTCATCTCTAAAAATACAACACTTTTCCAACAACAAACTATTTCAAACTATCTCTACAATCTTTCTTGTTTTTCTTTCAATTCATTCTTTAAACAAAGAAACATCTTTTCTACGAACAAGAAGACCGCACATCAAGCTTCTATCGCCTCCCCTCCTCGTGGACATGACCCGTATAAACCACTTCGCTAATACAGAAGAATCGCTAAAGCTACCACATAGACCATCTCTTTTACTTATTCATGTGCATGCTTTTTAGTGATCACCCAACCGAAAAAATTCTCTCCTTGTCCTCTGTGTGATATTTTCTTATCCCAGTGTTCTTATCCTAGGGCCTACATACTAAAGATTATGCTTTACGCCTTCTTTTTCCCTGTTGCATTCATCTTCCTTCTTGTTATATCTTTATATAAAGTGCAGCTACAAATATTCTCAGATCATATTAACAAAGATAATCCGAATAGAGATGTACACCAAATAGACAAACGTAATTGTGTGAACGAATCCAATAGACATGACAGACAGCTTGAAATTAAGCTAAATCCCTTTTATCACAATTCCTTACCAAATACAGAATACTACTTAATTTGGTATTCTTGTCACCTTCAATCGTGTTCCACGAACCTCTATGCACTAAGAAATTCCTAAACAATGCACTTCTATAATATAAACAATCAGCCTATACAAGCAGTGTGCTGAAGCTAATGACGAGTACCAAAAAATCGAAATATATCCATATATGAAGTGCCCCATTTTACAACAAACTAAACAAAACACACAGTTAATTCTAAAGAAGCAAGTCAATTTGTTGTCCTCGAAGTCAAAATAAACAATTCAAAGCAAAATAAACAATAGACAAAATACTCCTTAAAGGCGCCTTTTTTTCATACTAAATGCTTAATTGACACTGGGATACATCCCTGGAGTTGACAAAATGTGTTGAAAGAACAGAGATCCCAAACTATTTTTAGGCCTTGTTTGGCAACAAGAGTCAGCTCAAGAGGTGAGCTAATTCCCATTAACTCTTGCCCAACAACTTAAAATTGGTAAGAGTTAGTAAACAATGATTATGACATGCTAAACTACCTAGAAACTCCAACTCATCACTTCTCAAAGCTGCCCAAGAACATACAAATCTAGAGTTACACTAATTCTACGAGAACTTTGGAATTAGTCTCTCTCCTCTCCTCTCTATTTCAAATCCTACATCTTGCTATTTCTACCTCTATTCAAACAACAAATCAAAACTGAACTTCTTACTCTTACTACTATTCATCTACAAACACTCACAACCCTTAACTCCCTAACTCGTGCGCGAAACATAGCCTTAATCTGATTCTAGGTAAACAGTGTTTTAAATGTCGGCCAACATTTCATTTTCAAACTCTCACCGTCACGACATCCCCACCCTCAAACACTATTTTGAATATCGGCCGAGATACCGGTACATCGGCCGAGATACCGATAATTTATCCAAAACGATACGATAAGTGTAAAATTTTATTGAATATCATTTTGGGCCGATATGAGCTGATATATCGCCTATATCGGCCGATATCCGAGATAAAAATATCCAATATATCATCACGTGACACATTTGAGGAGGTTCTACAAATGCAATTAAGGAGCTTCTATAAAACGTAGGTATCCCTGATTTATGTAGGCAACCACATGTATATTCTTCATCTGGTATGACGTCCGATTTGATGTCGGGTATTTACTACCATATCGCGACATATTACCCAGTATCCAGTATCTGGTGTATAATTTTGCCAACCAATATATCGCCGATATCCAATATTTAAAACACTGCCCTCAAATGGCATTTTGGAAAATATCGACTGATATTGGGAAAAATCCGATATGTCGGCCAACATTTCAGGAAAATGTCGGCTGACATTTCAAGAAAAATCTAATATCTTGATTGGTCTTGAAAGTTGGAACAATTGAGAAATTTCTACAATGTGTTAGTGGGTGTATGCAAAATGTTAAGGTAAGTATACCTATCCTAAACATATTTATGTAGTTTTGCATAAATTGTGTATCTATTACCTTGATAAAAATTTTAAGATTACACTATTTAAGACATCTAAAATATATATTTGTTATCCGTCATGACGTCTGAAATTTACTAAATAGCCCTGAAATATCTCTGAAATCCGAAATCCAATTACGACATCTGACATTTCCCCGATACCCGACATTTAAAACTCTGAAGGTAAATCCTGAAGAAACAATAAAACAAACACAAAAAACAACTTCCTACAGTGATTCATATCAATTGAAGCAAATCCACACAGAACACTGAAAATTAATAAATAATGGAACAAGGTTTGTGAACTCAATTTCAGTTTCAGACTCTTCCTACATCAAAAGTTTAGATCAATTTTGTTAGTTTCGTTTCAAGTTTCGGTATTAGTGTATATAAACATGTAGGTATTTTTTATTATTTACATGTATATTGCAAAAAAAACATGCAATATGAACAAGTAGGCTAAGTTTTAAATTAAGAGAAATGAGATTTTGATACTCAATTAGTTAAACCAAAAATTAATATAAATTAACATAAAAGTTGTAAATGTAAAGGTAAATTAAGATTATAATAAAAATTAAATTAAAAAAATCTAAACATGATCTACCTATGGCAAATTAGGATAAAATGATTTCAAATGGTTATAGAAGTTAAAAGAGACGCGAAATAATTAATTAGAACATTACATGTTCTCTTTTTTTGTTTTGCTTTTGATTTTTTTTTAAAATTTCGGTACTCTTCATCCAAAACTCATTAAAACTGACCGAAACTTACCAAAAGTGACCGATACCAAATGTATATCGGCCGAAACTTACGTAACCGAAACTTCATGTCAGTTTCGTACCGATAATCACCGAGACCAAGACAAAACAGCCAAAACAAACACGAATCCGGTGGAACCTCGAACCTTGAATGGAACCATAACAGAAAAACTGATACTACAAATCCAACTACATATAACGTTATGATGCAAATATTGTACAACAATTTACTAACAGAGCATTGAACAGCAAAAGAAAAGGTCAGAAGAAAAAACTCACAAGACCATCATATGTACTTACCTAACTCATGAAATAAAATTATCACAGTGTTCCTCTACTTGTACTCAAAACTTGGGATTGGCGTACTTGGCGCATCAAAACTCTCCAAAACCTCCGTCTTTCCACCACCACCACCATTGCTCTTTGTATCATCCTTCTTCCCTCCAAAAAGCCCTCCAAACCAAGAAGAGGAATCACTTGACTCCTCAACCGTTGAACTCACCGATATCTGACCTTGATACCCTGTAGGAGCACCACCACCTCCAACTCCTGCCATTGCCACATTAGGTGGCACCACCATTCCTGGATCCTCCATTGGCGGGAAGTTTTGAGGATTGCTCAAGAATCGATTAAGCATAATTCCAGCTCCCTCAATTAGCGCAAGGAGAACCCCACCGAAAACCGCTGACCTGAAAGATCACAAATTGATGTCATGCAAATATTTCAGCATGACAGAGTTTCAAATACAGATTTTAAAATTTCAGGCTAGCTTCAAATAAAGTATAACTGCAGCTCTGGAAAACGGAAAATATGAATAGAACAATGATTTGGAAGAAGAAACAGCCACAAGGTGTTCCAAATTCCAAAAGTACCATAACAATAATAACTTCCTAATCAGGAAGCCCACAGAAAACTTGGATTGCTTTGGACAAAACAGCAAAATTGGACCTTAGTATCTGCAGAAAAACAAGTAAACCCGGCTACTTCAAGGTAAGGCTCTTTGCTCAAAGTTTGGATGAGAGAAGTCCTAAAACACCCAAAATCATCATGCTCAATCTGTCTACTTTTAGAGTAATTTTAAATTGCATTTTCCACCACTCCTTCATAGCATACTTCTTTCTAGAAAAGAGCTGCTATACATTCCAGATATACAAGCATAGCAATCTCTAGAGCTAGAAAGCTAAAGGTGTCTACGCTTAGAATTCTCCAATTTCACGATCACTCTTATCTAATCGATTTCTAGAAAAGAAACAGCCACAAGCGTTCCGAATTCCAAAAATAATACTATGAAATACTTGTTAGTATTTTGAGGGTATTTCAAAATTAAGCATAGTTCTTTTAGTCCCACATTGGATAGGAAAAGAACTTTTTAGTGTTTATATATGGAGTCTCTTTCATGATGGGTTGTGTGGGTTAGAAACCAGGGGGTGCTCGCGCACAAGCTCATTGAGGCCCAGTGACGGAAATTGGGTTACCGGATCCAGAAAACCTTAATGCGCATGTGCACCCGCATCGCACGCGCAGGGGGGTGCAAATCCGGGTTTCAGAGCCTCGCGGGTGTGCCCGAATAGGCTAAGTTTCGCCAATTTTATTTTTGGATTTAAAATTAAAATAAAATCTTTTCAAATCCTGTCATAATATTTGGGTCAGAGATAGCTGTTGAGATTCGCATCTTTTCATGTCCTGTCCTGTCATTGCAGTGACACTTTCCAAGGCTTTCTCTGCACAAGGAAAGATTGGTTCTCTGTCCAAGAATTATTTTCTCTTCCCAAAGATTTTCTAATGATGATAAACTCTCTTTATAAAGGATCTATTCCCTGCTCTCAAAAACAGAACTCAACCATCTTCCTCTTCCTCTGAAATTTCCTTAGACTCTTCAGTTCTTCCCTGAATCTCTAGAGGAAATAAAACCGAGCTATTCGAGGGCCTGTGCATTGCGAGTGCACGCTTGCAGGGCCAGCGATCGTTGAATCCTGAAGGGTAGGCCGCCATCAAAGATACTCTCTCAGAGGGGCGCGATCTACTTTTAAGGAGAAGGACAGTGCTCCGCACGCCTCGATTAAAATAGAGAAATTCCTTCCTTCTTGAAAGTTTAATTTAAATAACTTAACAGTATTTCGTATATCATTTTACAACAATACTAACTTCCTAATGAGAAAGACCAAATCAGACAACTATCAATGATCAAACACAATAATCCCACCCAAAACAATGACAATCGTGAGAAACGGAAAGGACGCGAAACCCCTAAGATGGGGTTCAAATATGTTTTTAATTTAAATAAAATTTTAAATTCAACTTTCGTGATCCATCTCTTCTTTTAAAAGAAGACCCGCCAACCACCCCCCGCGGGAAAAAAAACCGAGCGTTTTTCTTCAGTCACACAGCTAGTCAGAAACCTTTAAATTAAAGAAAATAATCCAATAAAATCGATTCTTTTTTTGTCCCATGCTTTAAAACCTTCATACCCCTTCAATGAAAACAAAATACACCCAAAAATATGATTTTTTTTTTTCTCCTGACCTAGAAGCAGCCCTGGCTCCCTGCCTCATCTGCAAGAACCCGCCGTGGCAGCCCCGGCAATGATCGAGTTCCAAGGGTCCTCCTTCTGCCGCACGTAGACCATGGAGCAATCGAAGACGGAGAAGAGCCCGCCCCACACGGCGAAGCTCCCGCCAACGCGCGGGGCGTTCATCCGCACTCCGGTGACACCGCCGGCGAGGCGCTCGCCGTTGGGAGCGTTGTAGAGGCCTTTGAGGAAATGGAAGGCGGAGCCGCCGACGGCGCCCATGCCGAAGGCGCCGCCCACGTCGTCAAGTATGCGATCGGGGCAGGGCTCGCGAGAGGTCTCGGGGGTTCCCATGGCGGTGGATCGAGAAGAAGAAGAAAACAAACCCTAGTTTTAGTTTTTAGTCGGCGGGTGAGGAGAGGGGGACGGAGAATTAGGGGGCAATTATAGTAGTTTTGGGTTAGGGCTATACAGGGGTCAGTCTTATACGCGAATTCGAATCGGGTTCTATAGTAGTTCAAACACCAAACAAACCCCCACCCGAACCCGGCACTATGGAGCCCGCCCATGTTTAGTATATATCGACATGATTTTATACAAGTATAAACAAATATCTATACATTTACAAATGTTACGTACATTTATGTATGTTATGTATGACCCGAACCCCGAACCCGGATGGGCGGGTTTCAAATCAATCAAAAACCTGTCCAAACAGGATGGACTGAGTTTTCATGTTCTTCAAAACCCGCCCAATTCAACCCATGAACACTCATAATTTGAGCTTTTAGGTCTAATAGGAACTCTTGAGGAGCAAGTAATAGTAATATACAGTTCAGACACGTTTAGATGTTTTGCTGTCTGGAGAAGATAATTATAGTTTAATCCAGTTTACAAAAAGTATCAAAATTTTTTCTAATATACAAAATAATCAAGACCCAACTCTTAGATTTGTTAACGATCAATTACTCTTTGCCCAGAAATTGACTTAAATTTATAATTAATAATACTCTCTCCTTCTTTCTTCTAAACCCAAACCCAAGTTCATTTCACAGTGTCGAGCCCATTAGTGGAGATGATTTGAACCCCCCCCCCCCTCCTCTCTCAAAACTTTCTCTCTTCTCGCTCTGAGTGTGTGTACTTTTCTCCGTGAAGAGATTCCCCCACAACCATGCGCGCGCGTGTGAGAGAGAGAGAGAGAGAGAGAGAGAGAGTATATACTTTTCTCCATGAAGAGACGACAACCCCTCCAACCCCAAGAAAAAAGAACCCCAACACACCTCACCTCCACCCCAATCTCAAATATTTGAGAATTTTGTTTAAGCGATATTATTATCTTGTTATAGCAATGACTTCATACGTATAATTCTAACCTCAATATGCATCTTTAAATCTATGTGAAAGCGAAAGAACACACTCAAGAAGAGAAGAGTGAATAGACGGAGACATAAGGGGGGCGGGGTAGGGAAGTAGGTTGCAAGGCGAGAGGGGTAGAGAGAGGGAGAGTTATTTTAGTTTAGATTAGACTCTTTGTGTTAAATATGTTAAGAATGGAAAGAAGACGATACTTTGGTTTGAAAATTAAGTTAAATGTCAAACATGTGCCTTTTCTAATAAAAAGTAACAACCCACTAACGATTTTAAAGCTAGATTGCCCACAACTAAATATGAATTGAGATGAAAGCTTTATAAAGCCTTTTAGTTCCAACTTGTTTATGTATTTAGTAGCATAAAATTTTCATCCATCAAATCTACAAACAACTTCTGCTGCAAACCGCAACAATCTAATTGCAATTAGTATATAAATTGTAGATCACCTAGAGGGGGGTGAATAGGTGACTAGCTAATCAAATGCACAAACAATGCGGAATTAAAAATTAATTATGTAAACTAAAACTATTACACTACACACAAAGTAAAATCAAAAAGTGAAGCCGACTTCCTGGTGAAAGGCTCTGGAATTCTCCTTAAGATTCCTCTAAATTAAGAGTTGAGGTGCTACTATAGCTCTATTAATTTAATACTAGTGTTAGCACAATATCAAGCATGCAATGAATGTACAAGGAATAAGAGCAATGCTAGATATTAAACAACCCAAGCAAGTATATAAATTGAGCACAAGTTATATCAAGCAAATAGTGATATGAACAATAAAGAGCAGGTAAGATATTAAACACAAGTGAGAGAGAGGATAAGCAATCGCAAATACGAGAGATTTGTTTCGAGATTCGAGCCACTTGCTCTACGTCTCCACTTTCAACACTGTAAAGGTTTCCACTAAAATCAATCCCGCAAGATCACTCGGTGCCGCGGCACCTATAACGAGCTCCCTCAAGAACTCTTGGACCCGCAAGTCCCTCACTTATTCCCGCAAGAACAACACACGCGAACCCGCAAGCTCGCTGAGGCTGCAATCTCTACAACTCCTCAAAGTACAAGTTAGAATACTTGGTGATCTCTTCTCTTCATCACCAAAAAATACTCTCAACAATAAGAATCGTAGAGGACATATATAGCAATGAAAAGCTCAAACTTGTGTAAGAAAGACTAGATAGATGTTTTGAAAGCACACCTAGAGGAGGGGTGAATAGGTGTAAGTGCTAATCTAGTGAACTAAATGCGCTAAATGCGAAAGCTAATGCAAATTCTTGCAACACACTTAAGTCAACACACAAGTGTAGCCGAATTTCCCGTGAAGGGCTCTGGACAACTCCTCTTGATTCCCCTTGAATGGGTTGAGGTGCTATGTGAAGCTCTTGTGGTTAAGTACAAGTGAGGCACACACACAATCAAGCCAAGCATATAAGGATGAATAGCAATATGAAATAATGCAAGGCAACACAAGTAATGAATGATATGACAATATGAATGAATGATGCTTTGCACAAATAAACAAGAGAGAGTTGAGAGATAATGGATCAAACGCAAACACAAAGATATGTTTCGAGGTTCGAGCCCCTAGCTCTACATCCCCGCCTTCACCATCGTGAAGGATTTCCAATCCACTATCAACGTCCACCGAGGACTCCCACCGAGGGAACCTTCACCGAGAAAGATTTTTACAACAAGGGAGTACCGAACTCCTTTCCAAACACTGTCTCACAACCGAGGGGTAGGCCCGTAGCCAAACAACAACCAACAACACCTCTACCGAAGAGGGTTACAAACCAATACCACTCCGATTAACCTCTACCAAAGAGGGATACACAAGAACAATGAGGGTTTACAATTAGTGGTTCCAAAGACCACAAACAATCTCTCTTTCTTTTCTCTTTTCCACAAAACAAGATCCTAATAGATTAGGATAGAAGATAAGCTCAAGTGTGGAATCAAGGTGTTTTTGGAAACAAGCAACAAAGAAAAACTACTTGGGAAATCTCTTGTAAATGATAGAAAATGAAAACCAATAATACAATATCCCAAAACCTAGTTCTCTTTGATTTTCCAAAAACCCAAAACAACAAAGATGAAATCTTTTTAGCACAAAAAACTCTTTTCAAAACTTGTTTAAAACACTGAAGAAGTCAGGAATTTTTAGCTCTAAAAATCTTAGCTAAAACCCCCAAGAGTTGGGGTATTTATAGCCCAAACAGAAAACTAGCCGTTAGGCTGATGTGGCAGCCTGACAGGCTACCGGTCGGCCGGCCCGGCCGACCGCCAACGGTCCAAAATGTGACCGTTGGGGCAACTCGGTCGACCGGCACGGTCGACCCAAACAAACAGAGAGCACTGCTCTCAGACCCGGTCGACCGCCCGGGTCGACCGTCCCAGTGCTGCCAAACGTGCACAGATCTGTGCACGTCGGTCGACCGGCCCGGTCGACCGATTTCACCCCAAGTCGACTAGGTCAATTTGACTAGTCGACTGGTTGAAGCCTGGAACAGAAATCTGGGTCAGAAAAACAGTGTAAAATATTTTTCTAAAAATCTTTTAAGTCTTGTAAAAATACCTAAAAATGTTTTATCATTTTGCATTGATATATAAACATGTGATAAAAAGTTTAGCTCAAATATCAATCAATATGAACTATTTTTGTGTTTTATCATTTTTACCAAAAACCAAAACTTGTATCTTTATCAAACTTGATTTTTCAATACATGAATAGGAAAGTCAAAATAAGTTTATCTAGCAAGTTTAAAGCATGTATGTATATCTAGAACATATCTAATATACATAAAAATAAAGTAAACTTGTTTTGATCTACTATTCATGAAAACCAAATCCAAATCATGAAACGTGTGTGTATTGTGCACTTGAGCATATCAACTATACTAAGCTTTATAAATGGATCTAAAACACACTCTAAACTATGGATACCTAAGTCTTCTTGACGATCTTCATCTTCAAGGCGACTTGGTCCAAACTCTGTGATTCTTGAGCTAGGCAAGGTATGATCTTGATGCTTGAGCCTTGGATTCACAATGAAAAGCTTCTAAACACCTTTGTTGAAGCTAATCACCAACTAATATCTTGGTTAATGATCTGAAACTTAAACAACACAAGATTATTAGTAAACATAACTACATGAGTTAATCATCATCAAAACTAGGGTGGAAGGCCTTTGGGCTAACAATCTCCCCCTTTTTGATGATGACAAAACTCATGGAGTTATATATGCATGGATTAAAGTTAAACTTCAAAGAAGCTCCCCCTTAACTCATGCATAAACTAATAAACAAAAGATATGCAATGAATGTACATAAATATGTATACATCAACATGCATAAAATACATAAACATGTTCTAGAAGCTCTAGATACCAATTAAATTAATAAAACATTAACAAAACACTAGATGCTCTAGATACCAATTAAACTTAATATATACAAAAACATAAGTATGCATATAAAACACAAATTATTCTCCCCCTTTTTGTCAATCATCAACAAAGGGGTAAACAATCAAAACAATAAAATGAGGGGTAAAAATCTTTCTCCCCCTTTTTGTCAATCAAAACAATAAAAAGTAATGTTCTCCCCCCTTTTGTCTAAAAACAAAAACAAGGTCAATAAGGGGTGACAATCAATTAGGATATCAATTGAAAATATGTCAATGAAGCATCTTGATACCAATTGAAAATAAATAAAGGTCAATAAATGTTATATGCTATATACATTCATGAAGAGAAAGACGCTAAGTTAGCTTCCCTACACATATGCATTACATGAAAGAGGAATGTTAAGCTCTAATTCACATAACACACATTATGTAATGCATAAGAGGAGATGTGAAGCTCCCCCTACACACGTGTACCACATAAAGAAGAGATGTTAAGCTCTTCAATACAAGATACACTTATCATGAATCTATATGTAGAAGAGATGTTAAGCTCTCCTTGCATATAGTCAATATAAATCAAAACTTTTGTATAATAAATTTTTTTTTTTTAAATTTTGAGATACCAATTTAAAATTTTCAAATAAACATCTTGATATCAATTGAAATTAACCATTATTATTTTCTATCATAAAGCAAGGGAGTGGAAATACTAATACCAATTGAAATATGAAAATCAAATTTTCTCCCCCTTTATGAAATACCAACAAAAACTATGCGTAGGCTTAAAATAAGATACCAATTGAAAACTAAATCAATTGAAATAAAGTTGAAGCTCAAGCTCTAGCATAAACAAAATTTGTGCTCAAGATATAGAAATATAATAGCACAATAAAACAAGTATATGTGTATGAAATAGAATGAGTATCAATCACCAATAGATGATACCAATTGAGAATATACATACACAAACACATATGAGTATACAAAAGGATCAAATTGATACCAATTGAAAGAGTTCAATGATACCAATTGACATAACAATAAAAGCATGGTATAACTCATATAACTACCTCCCATCTCATGCACAAGTTTAAAATGATTTTCAATATAAACACACAAGGCATGGACTCCCATCCAACCTCCCGTAAAGGGTAGGGGTTTTCAAAAATAGATTTGAAAAATAAGCTTTGTTTGAAAAATTCTACCAAAAGAAGAATATGAACTAGTTAAATGAGAAATCTTGTTAACTAGTACGAAATCCTTCAAGCAAGGAATAAACTAAAATTAATTTTCATAAAACACATGTAAATCACATAGCACTTGAAAACACTCAATATTCAATATGGTCCATACATGCTCATGAAAACATACTCATGAGAAATATTTTTTTTAAAAAAATGGTGAGTGTACAAGTAATGTGTGACATGGCATTATGAAATATCCAATTAAGCTCAAAATTCCTTGAAACAAGAAAACACGAAAATCATTAAAACTTATTTAATCTTCAAGGTATATGTATGTCTTATACAAATTAAAGTATACATACATATCCAAACACAACGAGTCCACAAAGATATATGCATGAAGGCACGTGGCTCAAAAAGGATGTATATGTATAACAATAATTTGGATAAAATGGACATATACATGAAGTTAAACAAAAACACATGGAAACATGAAAAACCAAATTTTCATTAAAACAAATTTTCATATCAAGGCATATGTATGTTTTGTCAAACAAGAAGTATACATACATATCCCTAAACACAATTGAGTCCATATGTATAGATTTGCATGAAAGGCAAATGACTCAAGGGGTATACATGTATATCTTAAAGTTTGGCAAAATAGACATATACATGAAGTGAAACACACAATCATAAAACAAATTCAAAAATGAGAATACAAGTTTAAAATGTATGAATCATCAAAACTAGACTATACTAGCACATCTAATGGGTTCAAATAAGCATTCAACCCAAATATATATAGATTTATTTGTGGCCCACTATATGCACAAGTATAAATCTTCTAGTTTTAATGAAACTAACATCTAAACATGTAATCAAGGCATAAAGCATAAAAACAAAAACACAAATCATTTAGACTAGGATTTATACTAGTGTCGTAAACATGATTATCATGCAAATACATATGTTATTAAACCTATGATAAACATGATAGCTAAACAACTTATGAGAACACAAAATGGGTGTCTCAAATTGCTATTCATGTATGTCAAGGATTCAATAAACAAGGTATTTTCACAATAATCTATAAACATCAAAAATATGAAATACAAATCATATATGATCAATATGTATATGCATGTGCATTAGATCTAGGTCATACAAATTAGTTTAATCAAGGTGAGAACTAAAAAAAAAATATAAGTCCATATAAACATGGGTGTTTCAACCAACTAATATGTATAACACTAATCTAATTAACATGGCATATTCATGATGATCACTAAACATCAAAACATGCTATAAACATATGATCATGAAAAGCATGTAAACATAAATAAGGAGTTAGAGATTCAATACCAAAATCAATGAGGGCACCGCTCTAGTTCTCCAAACCAAGGTGGTCTTCCCACCAAATCTTCCCTTGAAAGTGATGCATCCAATTGATTTCCTTTTAAGTCCGGAACGCATCCACTCTAAGGTACGGCTACTCTCACGTCATGTGAGAGCCCACACCTACATCAAAAATTTTAGAGGTGGTCTTTGGTACCCATATCTTTTTGGTCCATGGGGGTTAGTCTCATTTCTAACTCAAACAAAATTCTTTGCTAAATTTGAAACATTTAATCTATCATAACAAAATTTAGTAAGGTGGCTCATACGTCCACAATGTGTACAAGTGTACACATGAGCATACTTGTGATGGGTGTGTCCGTGTGGAGCATGTGTATGCCGTAGAGGGTGTGCATGCATAAAGGAAGGAACTTGTTTCTTTCGAACCAAGGTTTCCAACCGTGAGTGGTTCATGACACATTGGCTCATAGTGGAGCCCAAACAATCAACCTTCTTCTTAAGCAAGCAAATATCATCATTAATCTTAGAAGAAGTGTGGCTGCAATAGGTGAAGTGTGTGATACTACCCTAGCATGGCAAACATGTGCATCAATCTTATTTTGCAAAACATCATTTTTCTTTAAACAAACATTTAAATCATTTGAAATAGAAATAATTTTGTTTTTCAAAGCAACATTCTCTTTTAAAACAAAATCAATTTTTGAAGACAAAACATCATTATTTTTCACAAAAGTTTCACAATCATTTTTAGATTTTAAAACTTTATTTTCTTTTAGGGCAAGATCAAGTTGAGACCTTAATGAATCCCTCTCATTAGAAATCTCCTCTTTCTCTTGCAAAACAACATCAAGTCTAGCAATCAAATTTTTATTATCATTGTTAAGGCCTAGACTTTTCTTTTTTCAACAAATTATATTTTTCAATAAGTTTTTCACAAACTATAGATAGTTCTTCATTTAAAGCATGGGGACAACATAATCATCACATGAAGAACTAGCATCATCATCATCATCTAAGTGGGTTTCCGAGTGTACCTCAAGAGAGTCATTCCCTTGGACCGTATAGCATTGTTGTGGCTCGGATTCTCCACTAGATTACTCTTCTTGTTGGATTTGCACTTGAAGCTTGGAGGTGTTGGTGGTTATTGTCAACAAATTCCACACTGCAAAGGCGGAATCAATGTTAGAAACACGTATAAGATAATCTTTAGATAATGTGCTTCTAATGGCCTCTAGGGCTTGTGCATTGGCCCCTATATGCTTGCTATCACTAAGGAAGGATTCCTTGGTAATGGCAAGGTGAACCTTATGTCCTAGGGTTTGTAGGTACATGGACATCCTATACTTCCAAACAACAATGTAGGAAGGGTCAAAACTAGGTGGGGTCATGAAGTCCATGGTATAAACTATATGAGTGTGCAAACAAGCAATGCAAACAAGATTAGCCTAAAATGAGGATCTTTAACTCTAGGTTGTTAGACCCAAAATCAGAGCACTTGACTCTGATACCAATTGAAAGCACACCTAGTGGGGGGGTGAATAGGTGTAAGTGCTAATCTAGTGAACTAAATGCGCTAAATGCGGAAGCTAATGCAAATTCTTGCAACACACTTAAGTCAACACACAAGTGTAGCCGAATTCCCCGTAAAGGGCTCTGGACTAACTCCTCTTGATTCCCCTTGAATGGGTTGAGGTGCTATGTGAAGCTCTTGTGGTTAAGTACAAGTGAGGCACACACACAATCAAGCCAAGCATATAAGGATGAATAGCAATATGAAATAATGTAAGGCAACACAAGCAATGAATGATATGACAATATGAATGAATGATGCTTTGCACAAATAAACAAGAGAGAGTTGAGAGATAATGGATCAAATGCAAACACAAAGATATGTTTCGAGGTTCGAGCCCCTAGCTCTACATCCCCGCCTTCATCACCGTGAAGGATTTCCAATCCACTATCAACGTCCACCGAGGACTCCCACCGAGGGAACCTTCACTGAGAAGGATTTTTACAACAAGGGAGTACCGAACTCCTCTCTCAAACACCGCCTCACAACCGAGGGGTAGGCCCGTAGCCAAACAACAACCAACAACACCTCTACCGAAGAGGGTTACAAACTAATACCACTCCGATCAACCTCTACCAAAGAGGGATACACAAGAACAAGGAGGGTTTACAATTAGTGGTTCTAAAGACCACAAACAATCTCTCTTTCTTTTCTCTTTTCCACAAAACAAGATCCTAATAGATTAGGATAGAAGATAAGCTCAAGTGTGGAATCAAGGTGTTTTTGGAAACAAGCAACAAAGAAAAACTACTTGGGAAATCTCTTGTAAATGATAGAAAATGAAAACCAATACAATATCCCAAAACCTAGTTCTCTTTGATTTTCTAAAAACCCAAAACAACAAAGATGAAATCTCTTTAGCACAAAAAACTCTTTTCAAAACTTGTTTAAAACACTGAAGAAGTCAGGAATTTTTAGCTCTAAAAATCTTAGCTAAAACCCCCAAGAGTTGGGGTATTTAAAGCCCAAACAGAAAACTAGCCGTTAGGCTGATGTGGCAGCCTGACAGGCTACAGGTCGGCCGGCTCGGCCGACCGCCAACGGTCAGAAATGTGACCGTTGGGGCAACCGGTCGACCGGCACGGTCGACCCAAACAAACAGAGAGCACTGCTCTCAGACCCGGTCAACGCCCGGGTCGACCGTCCCAGTGCTGCCAAACGTGCACAGATCTGTGCACGTCGGTCGACCGGCCCGGTCGACCGACTTCACCCCAAGTCGACTAGGTCAGTTTGACTAGTCGACTGGTTGAAGCCTAGAACAGAAATCTGGGTCAGAAAAACAGTGTAAAATATTTTTCTAAAAATCTTTTAAGTCTTGTAAAAATACCTAAAAATAGTTTTATCATTTTGCATTGATATATAAACATGTGATAAAAAGTTTAGCTCAAATATCAATCAATATGAACTATTTTTGTGTTTTATCATTTTTACCAAAAACCAAAACTTGTATCTTTATCAAACTTGATTTTTCAATACATGAATAGGAAAGTCAAAATAAGTTTATCTAGCAAGTTTAAAGCATGTATGTATATCTAGAACATATCTAATATACATAAAAATAAAGTAAACTTGTTTTGATCTACTATTCATGAAAACCAAATCCAAATCATGAAACGTGTGTGTATTGTGAACTTGAGCATATCAACTATACTAAGCTTTACAAATGGATCTAAAACACACTCTAAACTATGGATACCTAAGTCTTCTTGACGATCTTCATCTTCAAGGCGACTTGGTCCAAACTCCGTGATCCATGAGCTAGGCAAGGTATGATCTTGATGCTTGAGCCTTGGATACACCATGAAAAGCTTCTAAACACCTTTGTTGAAGCTAATCACCAACTAATATCTTGGTTAATGATCTGAAACTTAAACAACACAAGATTATTAGTAAACATAACTACATGAGTTAATCATCATCAAAACTAGGGTGGAAGGCCTTTGGGCCAACAAGATGTTGTGGTGGAAAACTCAAAAAATCTCTTTTGAAAACTCAAGAAAAAAACACTCTTGATAAACACTCTATTTGATATGGAAATGAAGCATTAAAACTTGTAAAGAAACTCTATAAAAGAGCTCTTGAAAAGTAACTCTGTAAAAGAGCTCTTGAAAATATTTCTAAAAATCTTATAGAAAACTAGCCAAAGGAATCCCATTTTATAGCCATCAGAAAACTAGCCGTTATGGCCCAGAAAACCTCTTGATAGACTGGCTGATTAACAGGCCAATGGTCAAAAAATTGACAGTTGGGTTTGACCACACTCTGGCCAGAATAGTTCTGTCGACTGCTCGGTCGACCGGGCCAAAAAGAGACCAAGTCTCTTTTATTCAGTCGATCGCTATGGGCTGTGTGCGTTCTTGTGCACATCGGTCGACCGGTCGTTTGACCGAGCCATGGTTCGGTCGACCACTAGCAGCCTAAAAACAGCTTTTTCAGGTTTAAATCTTAAACTCTTTATACCCTTAAAATTCAAATAAATTCCAATAAATTTCACAAAAATAAGTTCATGTAAATACTTTGAAATACAAATATGTGTGATTAAAAATCAACACATATTACAAACAATTGAACTATTTTTGTGGTATAGAATTTAAAGCTTAAAACCAAAAACGTATTTTCAAAACAAACTTTTAAATGGAAAACGATTTTTTCAAAACTTGTACAAATATAGAAACAAGATATTTAAACACATTTGAAGTATAGTGTGTATGAAAATGATCCAAAACACTTAATAGATAAGATATACTTGTTTTTGACAATAAGCTCAAACTAAGTTTTGATAAATACAAAATTTGAAACTATGAACTAGAAATATCAAAATAAGTTTTTAGACAATTTGAAGCAATAATCTATATGGAGGAAATCCAATACACATATATACCATGTAAACTTATTTTGATGAAATCTATTCATGAAACATAAAGATGTATTCTTTAAAGCTCAAAACCAAGACCAAAACTGAAACAAAAACTATTTCTCATGAAAACACTATATAAATTTTATATGTATGTGTAAATGAGCTTGAGCAAGCCACAACTAATCTATCCTTTACATATTATCTAAAAATAAAAACCTTAAACTTACAAACACAGGACTCAAGTCTTCTCTTGAAAATCTTCCTCTTTATCTTGATTTGATCCAAACTTGATTCAAATGAGCTAGACTCCTCGTTGAGTACATGATGTGATCTTGAAGCGCGAGCTCTTGAATCAACATGTGTTAACTTCAAAACTTGACTTCAAGCTAAATAACGACTAAGATCTTAGTAAAAATCTAAAACTTAAATAGACACAAAATCATTAGTATTATAATTATATGAGTTAATCATCATCAAAACTAGAGTGGTAGGCTTTTGGGCCAATAATCTCCCCCTTTTTGATGGTGACAAAACTCATGTAGTTATATATGCACGGATTAAAGGTAAGCTTCATAGAAGCTCCCTCTTAACTCATGCATTGCAAAAACAAGAAGATATTTAATGAAAGTACATAAACTAAATATTAAACAAACATAAACATATGCATAAATAACAAATATTAAACATGCATATATAAACTCTCTCAATTCTTCTCCCCCTTTTTATTAATTCATCAACAAGGGGGTGAAGATAAACAAACAATATAAATGTATATGTGATATACATTCATGAAGAGGAGAGACGTTAAGTTAACTCCTCCAGTATACATGCATTACATAGAGAAGGAATGACTAAACCCTAACCCATATAAGCATAATATACAATGTATAGATGGAGATGTTAAGCTCCCCCTACACACATGTACCATATAAAGAAAAGAGGTCAAGCTATTTTTATATAAAATACATTCAACATGAAACTATATAGAGGAGATGTTAAGTTATAATATCCCTGGTCTAAAATACTGTATTTTTTCTAATATATTTATTTTATTTTACTGGTTATTTTATTATTATTTATTAACTTGATTTATAGTACAAATTATTTTAAGATAGTAAATGATATTTTGGCCTTATATTTATATTTAGCATTATTAAGTATTATCATTTTAATTACTAGCTAGTATTTTTCTCATTACTATATTACTATTATTATTGTAGTTACTATTATTGTTAATATTGACATTGTTTTTATTTTTTCTTATTGTATTGTTTTAGTCATTATTATTAATGGTAGTATTTTTACCAAGTATTATTAGATAATATTTTTAATGTTGATAATTTTATTATTATAATTACTATTATCTCTTTTTGATTATTAGTATTTATTATTGTTATTGTTATTATTATTCATATCTTTTCTTTTTTCTAGTCCATAACCCATTACTATTGAAATCCTTACCCATTAGTCTGAACCCACCAACCCAATAATCTATAACTCAAAACCTAATCCTAATCCAAATTCTATCTTATCAAATCTTTTCATAAATCTTAACTAATCATAATCTAAATACTAACAAAAATTATATCTATCCTAACCTACCCAAATTCAAATTCTTTTTTCAAAATCATAACCTCAGTTAATTTTATCCTAACTACTAAGTCAAGCAGTTTGAACCCAACTGAAATTCTGATTTTTAAAATCTCTAATAATCTATAAAAAGTCTAAACTACTTCTTTTTCTACCTCTAAAGAAAAATCATAACCAAACTCCCTCTACCTCCTTCTTTCTTTCCTCCTCAGCGGAGCATGAACAAAAGGGATCTTGAAGTGCAGAAATTGAGGAATATGCTAGGGAGATCAAAATCAAGTAAGTAATTCATGTTCCCATAATTTATTTGATATAAATAGTTTATTAAAAATCTTGTCTATACCATAACTATTCATAAATTTTTATACATCAAAAACACAATCATAAGACCAACTAAAATATATATGAGTATATACCAACCCATATTTTAAATTACATATTTTTCTAAATTTTTAACAAAGGATATTTTCTAAAAAAAAATTTTGCAGTTCTAGGCCAGCCGAGCCCAGGCCAGGCCTGGCCAGACCCGCCTGGCCTAAGCGGGCCCTGGCCTGGCCTGGGCAGGGCCTGAGGGCATGGGCAAGCCAGACCCTGGTAGGCCGTACAACATAGGGCCATGCCCTGTGCTGCCCCAAAAAACAAAAGGCCGGACCAGACCCGGCCTGGCTTGGGCTGGCCTGGCCCGGGCCTGGCCGGGTTGGGCTGCACAAGAAGGCCCAAAAAAAGGAAAAAAAGATAATAAAAAAATTTCTGGACCAGGCCTGGTCTAGCCTAGGCCTGGGTTAGGCCTAAGCCGCTAGACAGTGTATTAAAAAAAAGAAAAAAAAGAAGAAAGAAAGAAAAAGAATTGCATATTAAAATAATTAGTTAAAATATCAAAAAATAGAAAAAAATACAAACAATAGTTTACAATAATTTTACTTTCTATAATAAAAATTTTAGACTAATACAAATATATATTTACTTAAACTACCACTTTAAAGCCATTTTCCTTAATAATAAATCAGACCCGTTAAGTATTTTAATGGTTTAAAGCATATTAAAAATTTAACAAAAAAATTAGAATATGGTTCAAACTAAGCCTACTAAATTCATTAGACCCAGAGGACCATATTTCCAACCCCAAACCAATTAATGAAGATTAAAATCCCTTATTATAACTCTCAAGTAAAATATTCTTTTAAAAATCTAACAATTTCTATTGAAATGAACAATGTAGATTTATCGGGGCCTTACGATTTTAGTGCTTTGGACTTGAGAACGAGTTCAGGTGAGTATTTCTTTTCTTTGTGTAATATTATTTAATTTTATCGTGAGTATTCTTTTCCTCCTTTAATTAAACAAGAATTTTCTAATAGATTATTTTATTTTGTTATATATTATGCTACTAAAATTTTCTGAGATGATGTTTGTGAGTATTATTTTCCTTATTCACCATTGTCAGAAATATATATATGTGTTGCTTGTTTTATTTCATGTGATCATCTACCTTATTATACCAGTATGATTACTCGTATCATTTCATGAGGTACCAGTGAGTATTCACTTTAATTATATAGCTTACTTGAGTATCATTCAGTATCTTTTTATGTCTTAGTTATTCGACATTATTGGCTCTGGACTAGTTGTAGTATTACCTTAGATTGTTACTTGTTTCGATCTATAGATTGATCGATCTAGTTCATATTTGAGGATAGATAGCATCACTCATGTGTAGTATTTATCGAACAATTATTTGGTGAACTAAAACTTGCAAAAATAATTACATGTTGATTGATTGGTGAGTCGATGGGGGTTAAATTATCAGGTACTAGTTTCTTATATGTTTAGTGGTATTTAAAGTATTTAGTAGTTCTTAATGTTACCTTAGTGATATTGAACATCGTATGTATATAGTTGGAACTTAGTGTATGTGATATGGGATTTATGTCATTTTATGTATAACCGTTTCAGATTCAGATTTAAATCTTAGAATATAAATTAATTGATCTTGAGGTTGATTGACTCATAATTGAGATTAAAGATTCATATTTTATGTGGAGTACTTATCAAACTTGATATTCATGTACTTGGTGATAAGTTAGATGAGAATTCATTGTATTTTGAGAGTGTATTATATACAAAGTTACCTTATTAAAAGACTGATCTTCTGATACTTAGACTGATATAGACTTAGTTAGAGTTAGAATTGATTGACATGAGGATTGGTGTTCGTTTCAGGGGATTTTTATCGGTGTTCTGATGAGATTGATGTTGTTGGATCCGTAGTTGTAGGTATTCCCTATTTTACCCCTGATTACATTGTTTGAGTATTGATATCTTGTTGATGTTGATTATCAGATGTAAAGACATCTTAGATTTCATATTACTTGAGGAGATTTAGATTGGGTTGACCTGACCTGGTGGCATGTATATGCATAATTGATTAGTTACTTAAATTTCTAGATCTTGTGTTTAAACTTAATGGAGGTGAGAGTGTATGATGGACTTAATTAAGATTGGATAGTGATGATTGATTAAATATAGATGAGTACATATTTTATATATTAGGCCTTGATATATCGATGACTTTGAGGTCTGAGTTAATTAAATATTTTGCCTGGATTATTCTATTCATACCAACAGGTCATTACTTATTCTAAATATCATGATTTACCTAATGAACTTGACTAATTATATATGACATTTATCTGATAAGTATAATGTCCATGTTATCATAATTGCTGGAAAAATATTGTACATGATAACAACACTCTCATGTTATACTTGTTACATATCCTGTTATACTGGTATCCTGTTCACTGACATTATATATATATATATATATATATATATATATATATATATATATATATATATATACACACACACACACACACATATATATATATACACACACATATATATACATACATACACAACACACATCTTGTTATACCGGTATCTTGATTACACATGTTGACATTGTTACCAACCGAGTTATCCCAGTGGTCTAGGTAACATGTATATTAAATAATCTTAATAATATCTAAATAAACTGGTATTAAACAACTTATACTGGAATTGAGGAGATTGATAGAGAAGACAACGTCTGTATTTTGTGTTGACTTAAGATATAGATTGCGTAGCAAGAGGTTTTCACTGTAGGGATTTTGGGGGATGACTGACACCCCATTATGTTCTTATTCCTGTTATATATGTTCCTGACTACCTTGTGGTAAGGACTGGCTCAGCGCCAGGAGTCTGGGCTGTGGTCTGGGGTATGTACGGGACCCACCTAAAGTATGGACAATGTCTCCAACCGATCAGTTTCAATAACTTAAGACCTCAATTTTCATGTGTGATAGGCATAATATTGGATGCGCCTATTACAAGTGGCAATTGTGTTCGCTGATATAATAAATAATAAAGTACTGTAATTAATTGTCATTATTTGATACAAGTATGCATGTTGGACACTTGATGTTACACCTGACCTAATGTACATCTGACTCTAGTACTGACTGACTTTACCCGCCTGATATATAGATTATAATAGATACCTGCTTGAATACCTGATTGGACACATACTCTACTGTGTGCTATCCACATTACTGTTTATTTACTTTATTCATGTCATTTCTTATTCCGTATATATATTTTTTATGCTAACATGTTTTATGCACATGCACTTTTCAGTTTATTCTTACACATCACTAGGAGTTCAGACTCCCTAGATTTGCATATCCAGATCTGTGGCTATTTATTGCTGATCAGGTATTTGGAGAGGATCGCATGCATCTTGAGAAGCTGGAGTCCCGCTCTTCTTGATTATCGGTATTCCTGCTCTTTTATTTATGTTATTTTCTGATTCTATCTATATCGCATCCAGTTGCCATTTCTTCTTTTAATTCATCTGCTAGCATTGTGTTAGATGTTTATATGTCATATTGTAATGATATTGATTTATCGTAGTAGATTTTATACCTTATTCAGGTTACTTTAGGCTTAGCGTATGTGCGTGGGGTATTTTTCTCACATACATACGTCACCGATCTTCGTCGCGACTCAGTTTCTGTGTATTCTGGGAAGCGGGGCGTGACATAACCTCCCCTTGCATATAAGTAATACATATCAAAATAAATTTTAAACACCGATTAAAACAAATATTTGATACTACTTAAAGAAATCTACTTGTAATCAACAAAATAAATTTTGATGCCACTTTTAGTTGGCAAAACAAATATTGATACCACATATAGATAAACATAAATATTATCTTATAGGTAAACATCAAAATAAAATAATTTTAAGTTTTTTTAAAGAAACTTTTCTTTCCCTTTTGAAATAATCACATAACTAATGCATAAGCTTGTATAAGAAAACTAATTGACATTAAGAACTAAATTAAGCTTAGCAAGTACAATTTGTGTTTAAAAAAAATGTATAGTCATATATGTTTTATAGCACAAGAAGTCATATATATGTATGCAAGATCAATTTAAATACTTATTTGAAATATGATGCATACATATATTAAAAAACAAGTATGAGATACAAATTAATTTTCAAGATATGTATATGTATAACTCATAACCTCCACCATCATGCACATGGTTAAAACGATGTCTTTATTAAGAGCATACAAAGCATGATCGCCTAACCAACGTCCTTATAGGGTAAAAGTTTTCAAAAAAAAAGATTTAAAAAAGTTTTAGCAAAGTTTGAAAATTCTACCAATTGAAGAATACAAAACTAGTTTTAGGAAAATTTGAAAACTAGTACAAAATCCTTTAATCAAGGAACAAAACATATTTTATTTCATGAAATATGAAAATTTCAAGAGAATTGACACTCCAAAATTTATAAAGCACATATATAAGCTCATGAAAACAAAATCATGAGTAACATAAAAAATATATAAAGTGCTCAAAAATTATGTAATAGATATAGTCATGGAGATAAATCAATAAAGCTCAAAACAAAACTCGTATCAAAATCTTTTTCTCAAAATCATGATATATCATATAAACATGCAAAAATCATCAAAAATAGGATATACAATGTACAATCAAATATAAAATTGAATACATGAATGAAATAGAACATGTATAGCATGTAACTCCAAAGTTGTACATGTATAACCAAAGTTTTAATAAGATTTTCATATCAACATATGATACAAACTTTTAAATCAAGATATGCTTTGACTAAAGCATATAAAAGTATGACTCCAAAAATAGGCATGTAAATTCACTTGAAAACATAAACATTATTTTCAAAATACATGCATAGGTAACAACCAATCAACTCAACATTAACATAAAATAAATATAATTGAGTCTAGGTTACTATACTAGCATTTAAGCATTTAAAATATTTTAAAAGATGGAGTATGAAATGATTATCAAAACCGGTGTAGCCAATCCATTTCTTCAAAAATACGGTGGTCCTCCCACCACAATTCCTTAATAGCGATGCATCCATTTGGTTTGATCTTCAAGCTTGAAATGCATCCACTACAAGACACTAATCCTCTCACGTTTTGTGAGAGCTCACACCTATATTAAAAATAAGTGGTAGAATTTTTGGTACCTATGTCGTTTGGGATCCATGAGGGTTAGTAAAATAGGAACCCAAACACTTTTATTTGCAAAATTTAAAGAATTTAATCTATCAAAAGAAAATTTTGCAATATGGTCTTTGCGGCCACCATGTGTACACTCTAGCATACATATGTGTGGTGTGAGTGTGAGTATGGTGTACATGTGATGTATGTCGTGGGGTATGTGCATGAATATGTGGAATTTATTTCTTACGAAATATAAATTCCAATCTATTATGTTTAAATGCACATTGGCTTAAATTGGAGCCTAAACAATCAATGTTCTTCTTCAAATGTATATATCATTTTCAATTTTAGAAGAAGAAATATGAGCATGAGAAACAAAATTATTTTTCTTTTTGAAAATAGAAATATTTTCTTTTTCTTTTAAAATATTTTTCTTTTTCAAAGAATTATTATCCTTCAAAACAATATTCTTTTCTTTTTCAACCAAATAATTTTCTTTGCAAAGATATTTTTCCTTTGAAACACTTTCAAATTTATTTTAAAAGAATCCTTTTCTTTTAAAATAGAATCATTTTCATTTTTCAATCTCTTATTTTTCAATTTTAACAAATCATATTTTTCAAGAAGCATCTTGCAAAGCAATGCAAGATCATCATAAGGCATCTCTTTATTATCATCATTAACCTTAGAATCAGAATTTACCTCAAGGGGGTCTTCCTCTTGGACCATATAGCACATGTTGAAAGCATCACTTCCTTCATCCAAGTCACTCTCCTTATGATATTGCGTTTGTTCAGTGAGAGTGATGAGAGTATTCTATACTACAAAAGCCAACTCAATGTTAGACCCCCTAGATAAATATTCATCATTTAGCGTTAACTTTAAAGCATGGATGGTTTTTACATTAGCCTCAAGATGTTTGCTATTAATAAATATGAATTCTTAATAATGACAAAACAAACATGAATTCCTAGGACTTTAAAATACATAGACATCTTAACTTTCCAAATTTGGAGGTTAAGAATATCAAACATAGGAGACGCAATAAAATCCATGTGTGTGTATGCAAATATTGTGATTAGCAAAAATAAAGATCTTTACCTTTAGATTGTTAGACTCAAATCAAGAGCACTAAATCTGATACCACTTGTAGATCACCTAGGGGTGAATAGGTGATTAGCTATGTTGGCCCAAAGGCCTATCACTCTAGTTTTGATGATGATCAACTCATGTAGCTATGGTACTAATGATCTTGTGTTTAATTAGCTTCAGATTTGTGATCAAGATCTTAGTAGGTGTGTAGCTTCAATAAAGGATTTAAAGTCAAGTTTTGGAGCTAACACGGTTTGATTCAAGAGCTTGTGCATCAACACCACATCAAGTACTCAAGAGGAGTCTAGCTTGTTGGATCAAGTTTGGACCAAGTCAAGAAGATGAGAAGACTTCAAGTGAAGCCCTTCAAGATCAAGACTTGTGTCTAGGTTTGTTTTTATAAGATTTTGTTTTTAGATAAATATAAAGGATAGAATAGTTGGTGGATTATTCAAGTATATCTCACACACACACACTCTTGATTTAGATGAGTTTTCATAAAAGAATATTATTTTAGAAAAATACAAAAGAGTTTTCTTTTTGAAAAAAAATACCGGTTTGGTTTTGGAATTCAAAGTAAATATGTTTTAACCAAAACCAAATTTAGAGCTTATTGTCAAAAACATAGATATTTCACCATGTATGTGTAGTGGATCATATCCATACACTCTATGCTTTAAAAGAGTTTAAAATATCTTGTTTTTGTATTTGGAGAAGTTTTGAAAAAATCAATTTGAAAAAATACAGTTTTCGTTTTTAGCCAAAATTTTCAAGTTACAAAAATAGTTCAAATTATTTGTAACATGTCTTGATTTTGCTCAAGCATGTTTGATTATCAAAGTATAATGTTAAAACTATTTTTTTGTAGATTTTTCATAATTTTATGGGATTTTATTTATGCTAAAAAGTCAACATTTTTATCCCTATAATTTGTCTGGTCTGGCTTCTGCTGGTCGACCGGACCGGTCGACCGAGCTTGAAGTCGATCGACCGAGACAGTCAACCGACGTGCACAAACGTGCACGCCAGGACTGCTGGAGGGCCGGTCGACCGTAGAGAGCTTCTGCTCTCTGGAAAGCCCCGGTCGACCGGCAGAGAACTTGGTTCTCTATTCCAGGCAGCGGTCGACTGGGCCGGTCGACCGCCAGCCGCCTGGGCTGAAAAAATGCCCAACGGCTAGTTTTTTCTAGTCTATTTAAAGGGGGCTTTAGGGCTGTTTTCTCCAAGATTTTCAAGTGAATTTTGCACCAGTTTTTCTTACTCTATTAAGAGGTTTTCTCCACTTGTTTTAGAGCAATATTTCTAATTAAAAGGGGAGTTTATCAAGAGTGATTTCAAAGTGATTTTCTTAAGTTTTCCTCCACCATTTCAATCCTTATTTTCTCACACAACACTTAAGCCATCCATTGTTATGTCTACCTATAGGGATATTTGTTGTGAGAGGATTTTAGGTGATCAAAGTGTTGTGATCACCAAAGTTCATCTTTGTACTTTGAGGAGGCGGACTTGCGGGTTCGCGGTGTTTCGAGTTCGTGTGTGAACTCGGTGTTTGAGGTGCGGCCTCGGCAAGCTAGTGGGCTTGCAGTATGTACGGGACTAGAGAGTCCAAGGAGTTCAAGTGTGAACTCGCCTTGTAGGTGTCGCGGCACCGAGTGATCTGGTAGGATCGATTTTAGTGAAAATCCTTCATAGTGTTGAAGGCGGGGACGTAGAGCAAGTGTGCTCGAACCTCGAAACAAATCTCCCGTGTTTGCGATTGCTCACTCTTTATCTCTTACTCTTATTTATATCTTGCATATTTTTATTGCTTTCATCTTATATGCTTGATATATATTGTGAGCTTAATTGTTATATGATTGGTGATTGTTTGCTAACACTTGTATTCAACCAAGAGAGCCAACGCGGCACCTCAACTCTTATTTAGAGGAATCTTGAGGAGTTAGTCCAGAGCCCTTTACGGGGAATTCGGCTACAC
>JAVJIF010023561.1:0-76152 GCA_038442645.1 Agave tequilana
AGCTAAATTACAAGTATTCTAAAAGATTACAAGTAGATCTCCTCAGAGATTCTGGAGAAGTGTGCCGATAGGAGTCTGGTCAGTGCGCGACCACTTTGTCCTTTGACGATACGAGCGATGAGATTCCCTTCTCGCTTGGTTCGGGGAATCAGAGAACAGAAGGTTGGTAAAACCCTCTTGTTACTTCTCAAAACCGCCTTCAATTAGGAATTCCTTCTCGCCTGGTTCCGGAGATTCCTTGAGAAGAAGGTATTAGGGTATCAGCACCTTGAATAGAGAATAATTCTCTAAAAGTCTCTGAATTCTTGTTCGCACGTGCGTTGTGAAGAAGTCTCTACTTGTGGAGTCCTCTCTCTTGCGTATTGCCTCTGGTCTTTCTTCCTTGTGCCCCTGGTGGGCTATTTATAGGGAGAGCAGGGGTATAATTGTCCCTTGAAAGTATAGAAACATATTGAATCAAATCTATTTAAATCTGAAAAGTAGCCTTGCTGCGAGGCTAGGATCAGCTTCTGCGAAGCTAGAAATGGCAGGTCGGTTGGTCCTCTTGATCTGTTTTGATCCTTTCCATATCGTTAGAGGATTTCCCCTGATCCTCTTACTCGTTTTAGAAGAGTCAGAGATTGTAGCAATCAACTGTCAAATTTGATCTCAGATTTGATTTTGATTGGATTAGATTTGATTGGTCAAAGGTTGATCATGACAGACCAGTAGCGACGCTGCCCGCTTTGAACTCACAGCGGAGCTGGAGGCAGTATCTGGCGAAGTCAGAAGAAAGCTCTTCGGCGGAGCTAGATGTCGTCTGTGGAGAAACTACCACATACCCTTCTGCACAGTTGTGTATGGCTTCAGGCGAAGCTGACTCTCTCTGCGGAGTTGCGCTTCAGCAGTTCAGGCGAAGCTATAAGTTAGCTTCCTGGCGGAGCTTTGAATGGCTTCAAGGCGAAGTTGGATGATCTTAGCCTCTCAGGCGAGGCTATCTCTTTGGGCTCATGTGATGCTAAGCGGGTAGCATCCTAGACCTGCTGAGGTCTGTTTAGAGACAATCCGGGCTCACTGTCTGCTTGCTGGATCAGTGGAGTCCAAGTTGTTTCCTTGTCCCTCAGAGATGGGTGAAAACTGGTCGTCAGCTTGTCTGTCACTTATCTTTGTAAATGTCAACATTAGACATTGTTCGGGCAAGTAAAATCTTGTCTTTTTTAAGTGTCAACACCCCGCTTCTACTTGCTCCTGAATTTCTACAATCTGGGATCTTTTTTTTGTGCTTATCTGATTTTTTCCATCAATGTCGACTGGATCTGAAATGCCATCAACTGTCCTGATTCACTGACCCTCCAAATCACTATCAAGTCTAACCGTCTCATCTCCTTGAGTAACTCCTTTTGCTGAGTGAGCTGCTCTACCATGTTGTTTCAGGTGTCCTACTCAGGACATCAGGTATCACATTAATTTTGTTAGGATGGTATTACAGATTTATGTCATAATCTACCATCAACTCGAGCCATCGCCTCTGCCTCATGTTCAATTCCTTCTAGGTGAAGATGTATTTCAAGCTCTTGTGATCGGTGTAATCAACACTCGGTCACCCAGTAAGTAATGTCTTCATATCTTCAGTGCAAAGATTACAACTATCATCTCTAGATCATGCGTTGTGTAGTTCTTCTCATGTGGTTTTAATTGCCTGGATACATAAGCTACCACATGTCCACGTTGCATCAATACACATCCTAGACTCTTCCCTGATGCATCACTGTATATGACTATTCCTCCTGCCCCTGAGGGTGTCTTCAAGATTGGAGTTGTAATCAATTTGTTCTTCAACTCCTCAAAAGCAGACGCACATTCCTCAACCCATACATACTAAAGAATAGAATGTGAGGCTGAAAAACTATCCAATATAAGACAATGTGATGTACCAGAGTCAAAGAATACTTGAATAGAATGTGAGTAACCACATTTGTCTTGCCGTTTCCCTACCAGTCTATCCATATCGTAAGTTGGTATAAAGACGACAAGTTCTAGAAATGGAAAAGAATGGAAGAGATTCAAGAATCAAGGAAAGGACAATCAAGAGGGAATAGATAACTTTGTACTTGTAGTTGGATTGTATAACCACGACTCATGCATTCCAGTTGTAAATTTCTTTACCATTAATTTGCCGATTGGTTGTATTGAAGATGTGAGAGCTTAGGCTCTGATACCACCCTGTAACGCCCCGATCCTATTGGTACAGAGACGTTACTGCGACGTATATATGCTTGTCAGAAATACCCTCACGCATATACGCTAAGCATCAGTACAGGCAAGAATCAAAGTACGAAAGCACGGTGGTAATATACATTCCAGTAATAATAACACAAGTACACAATTATCACAAAGTATGATACAATATATCAAGAATATAAGATCACCAAGATGCGCAAAAGAAGGATGTACAATATAAAAGATGGAAAAGTACTCACGAGTAGTAAGATGAGAATCCCATGAGCCGAACAAGGGGAGAATGGAAGAAAGAGGTCCAAACAGGCAACCGCTAATGCACGCTTCCGCTGCGCCACTCTGATCAGCTACAGTAAGGCCACCATAGTTCAGACTTCAGGATCTGGACATGAGAATCAAGGGTTGTTAGAAAGCAACCTAACGGTATGTATGATAAAGCCAGTTGGCGTACTCAGGTAGTCACACATGTACATGATTAAGTGATGTGATTCAGGTATACAAGTACATGCAATAACCAGTAACATAAATGAAAATCAGAGAATTGATATGAAAACCCAAAAATAAGCACGTCAAGTGATTCAACACAATAGCACAGATATCATATGTAAATGGCGGGCAAGATAATGTATTGTATCACATATTTCACAAGTATAGATCAAGTATGTCGCAAGTCAGATATGATTAGCATGTTATTATTAATTATTAAGACTCGTCCAATTTGTATGTTTCGATATATGTCTCATACCATATACCTCCGCATACAAGTCGAGTGAGGTTGGTTATTAGAAACTGATGGGGATCGATGAACCATGTTTAGAATGGATCTCGTGCATGCCCGAGACAACGGTCAGGAGTATGTGGTACTGAGCTGAAACGTACCGCTCGATACCGGAACTTACTATATGCATGTAGGACTTAGTATACACGTGAACAGGAATAGGGTGTCACCGCTCCCCAAAGGAATATATCTAGGGGATTACGACACAACCGACAGGAGGCAGGGGAGTAGGGGTGCCATATACCCCACGGAAACACCTGATGGCCTCAAGGTCGAATCTAAGTATGTGGCTGCGCGACACTTTAAAACCATCATAAACATGGAGAATATATCTGTACTCATCGGTTTTCCCCTATTCCAGTATAAGTTGTCTAATTATTATAATTGTATAGTGATAATGTCCACGTGGTGTCTACAGTAATCCAATATCCATGATTATTCAATTACGGGGATCAACGAGAGTATAATATCAGGAGTCTCCCTATTTCAGGGGTTCAAGTATACAGGGTTCAGGAGTACCAGATGATAGCAGAAAAATTATCAAGTCAAGTCCCCGTAAAAGTGATAATCTTGATAGATATTGCAATACATATGTCAGGTGCAATAGTATCCGGCCAGCTGTCATAGTATCAGGTCGAGTGTATCAGTTCCAAGTACTTAATATGTTGATGTCAGGTAAGTTGAATACAATGCCACAATAACATATGTGAACTCGCATAAGGATGCATCATGTATTAAAAAGGAGGATAATAATTATTAGGCATGTAACGATGGTAACAAGACATTCGCATATCAATATATCATGCAAAAGACGTTAAAATAGCAATCATTAGGTATGAAACAATGATAGCAAAGCACTCACCTAAAATCGGAACGCAATACCGAATTAGAATCTTAAAAATCTGCGAACATGTGCGTAAACACTACCAATCCATAATATATATATATATATATATATATATATATATATATATATATATATATATATATATATATATATATATATATATATATATATATATATATATATATTAGAGAGAGAATGAGAGAGGGGTGAGAGAGAGGAGAGAGAGAGAAGAATTAGTTAGAGAGAGAAGGAGGCTGAGAGAGAGAGAAGGGGAGAGAGAGTTGTAGGAGAGAGAGGGGGTGTGTGCTTGATAAGGAGAGGGGGTAAATAGGGAATTAAAAGAGAGGGTAAAAGTGAAAATAAAGGAAAAAAGGAAAAGAAGGAAAGAAAGGAAGAAGGAAGGATAGAAAAGAAAGAAGTGAAGAAGGAGAGAAGAAGGGGGAAGGATGGTGGTGGCCGGCGGCGCTGGCCACCGCGGCGGCCAGGGGCAGCGGCGACGCCGCCAAAGGGGAGGGCAGTGCGACCTGGGCCCGGGGGAGGAAGAATGGGTGGAGGGTTTGGGTGTTGTGTTGATGGTGATATTGTTGTTGTGGTTGGTGTTGTTATTGAAGGTTGTGGTATTGGTTGAAGATGGTGGAGGTGGTTGATGGGGTTGTGATGGTTTAGGGAGTCGGAGGAGGAGGAGATGGTAGTGGGGTAGTGGGAAAGGAGGAATTGGGGAATTTGATGATGAATTCTGAAGAAAAGAAAATTAATGATGATGGGTTTTTAGAGAAATTAGAGAAGAAGAAGTGGTATTTGAAGAGGAAGGAAGTGGAGAAGAGAAGAGATAGATGTGGGGGGGCTCATCGGCCAGGGGGCGGCGACGCTGGCGGCGGTGCTGGTGGAGGCGGCGGCTATCAAGGAAGAGAGAGAGAGTGTTGGTGGGAGAGACGAAGAAGGAGATGGAGAAATGAGAAGGAAGAATGAAAAAAAGGGGGAAAAAGGAGAATGAGAGGGAGAGGGGAGTATGGAAGGAGGAGTGGGGGATGGTGCTGCTGCTGCTGTCGTCTACAGGGGATGGGGGCATGGGGAGCAGGTAGGGGATAAAGAAAAAAAGAAAAGGAAAGAAATTAAAGAACGGAAAGGAAAAGGAAAAGAAATAAGGAAAAATTAATGAATAAGTATATTGTTAAATAATTAAATTAACAGAGTAACATGGGAGTATTAAGCAGGGGAGTGGAGAAGAAAAAAACAAGAAGAGAAGAAAGAAAAATAATATTATTATTTAAATAGGGTAAAATTTGACCGTTTCAGAAACGTTCCCAAAAATTTTTAAAAACTGAGAATATTATTTTAAGATTCTTGGTGAAATCAGATTTAAGAAATTCATCTAGTTTTCAAATTAAAAATTCTAGGAACTTCCAGCAATACCGATCGACACCAAAATCGGTCAAATTTTGATAAATTCAGAAAAATCTCAAAAAACGTATTTAGATAGAAAATAAGATTCTAAAAAGTAATATGAAAGTCATTTTTAAAAATTCAATTCCGTTTGATAACTCATAGTCCAGGAATCGGTCAGCGATACCGATTGACACTGATTTTGAAGATTTTGACAATTAATTCTGAAAATTTTCAAAAAATCATGAAAATTTTAAATATTAGAAAATGATATTTGAAATATAAACCGGTCAAATCTGACTACCGAAAAGACCAAATCGAGTAATACATTAGGATCGGGTCCTCGGTTCAGATTAGGGCTGACTCCGAGTCCACGAATCCGAATCCAATACAAAACAATCACACATATAATCATAAAATAAAAAATAGGTAATATGAAAAAAATCAGAATATGTATCTAAGTACGTATTCCAAGAACAGGGTGTTATAGTCTGTTTGATGTAATTCTGCTCTCGTCAAGCTTGATTGGTATCTTCTTCAACCTCATTCCCCTCCTTTCCCATCGAATGCTTGACGAAACTCTTGAATAGCGATGTCAGTGATAGTTAAGAAACTCTGGTACATCACTTCTAACTGCAAGCCTGTTGCAAAGACCTTTATCATCGTTGGTCGCCAGTTTGCCGCTCTGGATTCCTCAACCCCCACCTAGACACCAAGGCTTACATTCAGCCCTCATCCAAATTATCGTTGACTCTACCTAAGGTCTGTGCCACCCCTCAGTGACATGTTTCTTGGGTTGAGGTGGTAGCAGCCAACATGCTAGCCACTTAATCGTTGTTGCTGCACCTTGCCCTCTATTCCATCATCTCAATAGATGACTTCCCCCTAGCCCAGCACCCTCTTAAACCACTAGACATTAGTCTCCCACAAGAATACAAATCACAAAAAAGCTAAACCAATTTTGTCTCTCACCAACAAAGCCAACTGCCTCAGCCACAAAGACAGAACTATCCACATCAACTCCTTTCCTCTGGTCGTTTTCTTCGCTGCGACAACAAAGGCCACACATGGCACGTCGAATGTCGTGATGGAGTGATGTGCTATGAGTGTAGCAAGACTGGCCATTATGCAAAACCACATGTAATGCCGCCAACACCACTAACTCTTATCCCCAGCTTCAGTCACCGACAGACACTACCTCCAGCTTTGCCACCCCCTCGCAATCGTAGGCGCCTATTTCTATCCCAGCCATGATCCCATACCTCCACCACCCGTTGGCTTCACCTTCGCTCCCCTAGTCTAGAGACTCCCCTTCCCCTAACAGGAGGCCTAGCCAGTGCTATCCCCAATCTCCCTACCCAACTCACCAGCCACCCCCCAACCTTCATCATCCAGTCACCCTCCCCAGCATCAAGAACTACCCAATCTCCATCTCCTATGCAACAATACTCAGTATCTTAAAGACAATCGAACTCGTAAAGACTCGGGGCACCATCCCAAAAGACTAGCCTTCTAAGTGGAGTAGCCCAAATCCTTATATAACTAAGACCATCCCCATGTCTAGCCGATGTGGGACTATTTGTTTGACCCAAATCTCAACAATTCCCCTCTCAAACAAAGAGTCTCCCTGTAACTTATTTTCACACCTGGAAGACATATGCTTTATGAGATTCTTTTCACTGCGTTTCAGCACACGCCATACATGAAGCACAACTTGCAGCTTATTACTCCTCTTCACCGCGTCTGCAGGCACGTCTTACGTGAAGCAGGATTCTGCTGTCAATCTCGAGAGCCCGAATTAGCTTTACAGGAACTTTAGCGCCTTTTTATGCCTTGAGAATTGAGCAAATTTTATCCTCCCTCAGACAAAGAGTTCAGGCCTCCCTGCAAGCCGATCTTCCTCACTCCTCATCCATTTGAGAAGAGATCATAATGCTTAATGAGGTCACTCCTCTTCATTGCGTTGGAGAGCAACGTGTCTTACATGAAGCACCTAGAGCATGATTACCTCCCTCGAGAGCTCAATCTAGATCCAGCTTAATAGGGGCCCACTATGCCTTCCGTTGCGCCTTGGGGGATCGAACAACACACACACACACGACTAAGCTCAGGGCATGGCTCTGATACCACTTGTAAGGACTCGGGGCACCATCCCAAAAGACTAACCTTCTAAGTGTAGTAGTCCAAATCCTTATATACCCATGGCCATCCCCATGTCTAGCCGCTTGGGGACTATTTGTTCGACCCAAATCCCAACAGAACTCACCACCACATTACATTCCCCACCACCACAATCGTCAATAACATCTGGCCTTGGTGGAACTTCATCACCAGTGATGCTTGTTGCAACCCCACGTCAACTTCCCATGCGACACCATTGACGATGGCCATTATACTCTCCTGCAGTAGGACCTTGCGCTCCTCTGACTCTGGCGATGGGTGACCCACTACCTCAGCCGCCGGTGAGGGTTGCTGAAAAGATGACTGGGAAGCATTATGGTTCTATACCTCCTCCCCACTCAGTTGTGGCTATTCTCTACAGCACTCCCGCAACCATTCCCCTGCAGCTCCAACCCCTTAGTTGTGGCCAAGGCAGTGCTCGACGGTGCCTTTATCATTCTCCACCCCTGACTAGTGTTAGCATGTGTATGTCTCCACCTACTCCTGCCTCAGGGACTCTAGGTCCACTTCCCTTAATCGACAAGTGCATCCCCCCACCCAGGCATCACTACAGTTGTTTTTTTCACAGTTATGGCTCACCCATTATAGGATATCTCCCCCAACCGTACGCATTAAATTGAAGTTGAAATGATTCCTCAGGTTATTCATAGGAGCATCATAACATATGTTTTGAAGGGCCACTGAATACTTCGGATCGTATTTCTAGGAGAGGACAAGTGAGAGCTCTTGAAGACATTCCAACCTACAATACTACTCGACAGGTGCCTATGATTAAACCCACTCAGTTCTGTGCACATTCCGGTCGAGGACCCCTACAAAGGGATCACAGATGAGCAGATTATGGACGTTATACCATGTGGTATCTCACTGGGCAGTTCGGGAATGGGATTGCGGACAGTCTCAAGAAGATGGACTACGGTAGAGTCGCAGAATGCAATGCCGCTAAGGTGACCTAATCTCTTGTACTTTTGGATGTCCTTTTGTGTGTTATTTTGTTGCTTAATGTTAATCATATCTTGGAATGTAAAAAGACCAGGATGTCCTCAAAAGCAAAGTTATATCCGTGACTTTCTCAAAATGTACTACATTGACATTATTCCCTTCAAGAAATTAAGATTGCTTTTCCTTCGCTCTTTTCTTAGATCTATTGGAGGTTCTTTTATTACAGTTGTTGCCACTTGAACTCTCTTGGGGCATCTAGCGAACAAATTATTGGGTGACGGGATAATGTCTTTGACTAATCTGGTGAGCTGGTGGGGGAAATTCCTACTCTCAGCTAAACTTATTCACTGCAAAATTGGCAAGCAGTTTGTGGTTACATCGGTCTATGGGCCGTGTTCCTAGTGACATAGAACAAGCTTTTGGCAAGAGCTTCATGATACCAGAGGTTGGGCTGCGGGGACATGGCTGATAGGTGGTGACTTTAATGTCACTTGATTCTTCAGTGAGAGAACATGTCCTAAAATTCATATCCTAGGAATGAGAGGTTTCAATGACCCTAACCGATCTCTAAGTTTCATTGAACCTCCTCTGGCTAGTCGTGCCTACACATCAACAAGTGGTGGTGGCAGACCTATTGGAGGTGAGGTTGGGGATTCAACGCCGACATGGTTATCATCGATGTCGTCGAACTACTTGGTGAGGGCAGTGTAACCCCCTGATTCTTGATGTACGTATCACAGTATCAGTACTCGATACGGCGTGTAAAGTTGAATTGACCCTTCTGGTAGTCAGATTGAGACAATTTCAGTTTCAGATATTATTTTTCAATATTTAGATTTTTCTGAAAATTTTCTGGATTATTTTGAAGAATCTCCGAATTCGGTGTGACCAACACCGATAACTGGCTCTAGGATTTTTAATTCATAAATGGAGTTGAGTTTCTTTAATTCACTTTCATATTATTTATTAAAATCATATTTTGTACTTTAGCGTATTTCGGTGATTTTTCTAAATTAGTCCAAAATCTGGTCAAACCGATGTCGCCCAGTATCGGTGTCACATTCCAGGATTTTTAACTTGCAAATAAGGCAGAATTTCTTGAATCCGATTTTACTTTGTTTCTTAGGATAATATTATCTATTTTATAAAGTTTTGGGAACCTTTCGGAGCTAGCCAAATATTACCGACTAAAATAATATTAATTAAATAATATTAAATTCTTTTTCTACTTCTTTTTCTTCTTTCGTCTTCCTTGTCTCTCCACCGCCATTACCCCACTGCCTTCTCTCTTTCTCCTTTATAAACTTTCTCCCTCTCCCTTTCTCTCTCTATTTTACCCCTAACTCTCTCTATTTCTTTTTCTCTTTCTTAAATCTCTCTCCCCCTCACTTTCTCTGTTCCAGACCGGGGGCCAGACCTGCTGGCGGTCCTGTCGTCGTCGCTGCTGCGCCACCCCGCGGCCCCCAGCCTGGATTGCGCCGCCTCCCTCTTTTTCTTCTCCTCCTCCTCCTCCTCTTCTTCTTCCTCATCTTCTTCTCCTCCTCTCTCTATCTCTCTCCCCCCTTCCTTCCTTTCTCTCCATCTTTCTCTATCGCTCTCTTTCTCTGGGCACCGCCGCCGGCCAGGCACGGCCGCTGCCCCTGTTCCTTCCCTTTTTCCTCTCTCTCTCTTATTGGATACGAACCCAATAACCCTAAAAACTCATAATTCCCATAAACCCATTTACCCAATAACCCATTCACTTAAGTTATGGGTTTGGATTATTGGATCCAAATCTGACCCGTTTGGGGACTAAACCCGCATCTAATATAGAGAAAGATAAAATTACAGGAAACCCCATGAATATTTATAATGATTGGATTGCATTTTAAACCCTTTTTATTACGTAATTGATCCATTTATATGGTTTAGTATTTGGACTATATCTGGAGCATTCGGACTCCGAATTGAATGATTCTGAAATCGTTGCGATCGTAGGAAGACGAGCTACATTCTTATAATAGTTATGTGAGTGTTTTTTTATAAATTATATTTTGTCATGTTTACTTGATAAATGTTTGTAAATCGTGATTATCGGTAAAATTAGAATTTATAAGGTATATAAATAGTAAATAATGATAATTATATATGATTGCTTAACATATTCAATATGATAATATTTAATTGTGATTATTGAATTAATATAAAATACAGAAGACTTAGGTATATACTGATAATAAGTGACTATTGGATTATTGATAAAGCAATTAATTTAATGATTATTGGATAATTAATAAATTAATAATTATTAAAAAGGTTGTGAAGAGTTGAAAAGATAGACTTGTAGATAATTTCTTTATTAATAAGATTACGGATATCTTCATATTTAGATACCTGTTCAAGTTACATATATGATCCTGCATGTATCACACATATCACCGACACTGTTACTGCGACCAAATCACCGATATGCTAAACATTGTACAAGTATGTGATGTCATGATTGTGGACACTGTGTTTACATGTACCTGTACCATTGTTACACGAACACCCTAATACACTGAACACTGTTATTTCATGTAGATACTTATTACACTACACACTATTATTCATGTATCTGTAACACTCAAATATACTATTACACCGGACATAGTCATTTCATGTATATGTATTACTGTTACACAAATCCTATTATACAGGACACTATTATTTCATGTACCACTAATACATGGATACGATATTCCACTGAATACCGTCATTTCATATTCTTGTATTATCGCTACATGGATATCCTGTACACAATTAATTTAGGTTCTCGCACCATTATTACATAAATTCATTAGTAAATACGAGTTGATTATTTCTATATTTTTGTTGCATGGATCACTGTTCATATTACATGGATTGTTACTACATGGATATTTCTGTATTTCCGTACATGACTGTTTCCTGTTATTGATATTGATATTCCTATAACTGGAGATGTGAGCTGTTAATATATGATGCTGATATATAATGTATGGAATTAAGTGCCACGTGGATCAATGCTACAGAGGCTACCTTTAGAATCCCACACTCTCGTTTCTTGTTATCTTGTTCCATGCTACCAACAGAGCCCATGTCCTATTATCATGTTACATGTACCATGTACTGTACTTACTGCTGATATACTGCGTAGTTTTAATATAATGAATTTAACATGGGGATGGGGGAGACTTGACGGTTGATTAGATCTTGTCAGGTGGATTCTAGATTTATTGTTAGTCCCACTGCAGGGGACATGGTAGTGTTGGTTACCTTCCCGTTTCCTATTACTTATTTCACCTTAGTGGGCCGGCCCTAGTTTCAGCAATCAGGAGCTTGTTTAAGGCCTGATCCTGGGTATGGACGAGATATATCCACCTGACCAGAGCTCCTTAACTATTGGGTTTCTAATTAACATAATAAAATAGTATAAACAATAGTGACGTCGGGAACGCTTGTTATTTAGTCACTCACTCGTTCGAATAATGGTACCCGTATGCCATGTTTGGATGGGTTCGTCTGGAGTGCCGGCTCCGGTATGAATTGTCAGTGGTATGAGACACTGAAAGAGATAGATTAAAATATCAAGCCGTACTGATTGTTATTATTGTATAAATAACATGACTTGCTTGATACATATATATTACTGTTCAGTTGTACTTGTTACTATTCTTGGTATTTTATCTATTATCATGTCACTTGTATACCTTGTTACCCTTCATGATACTTGTTACACTTCATGTGGTGATACACTTATCATGTACACGCATACTCTGCATTCCATGTATTCTGTTTCATGCATACCCTGTAGACACTGCTACTGTATAAGCAACATACTGTAGTATGGTTATACTGCATACTTCATATCTACGTATTCATCACGACACCGTTATGTTACTGTTATTATTAGATTAAATAAGAAATATAAAGTAATTAAAACTTGCTACATATTACATATACACATTGATGTAATTATGAACACTTAATACTGTATCTTATTATGCATATTGAGAAAAAGATATAAATGATATTTCTATTCATTGTAATAACATAATTCCCTATAGTTACATACCTATGATTTTGGTAGCACAGCCTAGACATATAAACTGATAGTAATGATATAAAGCTGGATACTATTCTGGTATTGACACTATTATAACATGCTAGGTATTGATGATGCTAAAATATGACAGTATATTTCTCCCGATTGTTATTATCATTATATTGTATCACTGGTATTTAAACGTGTATTATATATTATTATCGTGATAGTATTACTATAGTATATATTACTGTTTCCTTCATTTTACCACTCATTAGGTCGCTTTCTGACGATCCTGAGTTTGCGTGCCCAAGGTGGAGATCTGAGATATGGTAGTACCAGATATTTCACGAGATACATATAGGAGACTCGCCACCTATATTATTTATAGATATCTTTATTATTTTATTTTTATCTTCTTATTTATCGATGTTTTATATCTATCATGGTCGCTAACCCCTTTTGCAGGTATTCTTTTACTTATTTAATGCTGAAATATTTATGTGTATTGTGTTTATTCTCTGTACTGAAGCTTAGCGTACATACGTGAAGGCATTGCTGCTCTGTGTAACTATGTCACCGTAGCGTTCTTGTATCCTCGGGATCAGGGCATTACAGGCAGTGAGGCTGCAATGGTTTTCTCGTTACCTACGTTGAGCGTTGGAGAGTCATGAGCCATGATCACTCGGTTTCTTGACTAGTCTCAACTGTCTCCAACGAGATCTAATCAAATTTGGCGGTAGGGATTGAAAAGTTTTGACTTTGAGGTTAGATGTGATGTGGTTTTTGTCTGAATTGAACTGGGTTTCTTTTGCGGTGGTTGATGTCGTTGCCGACCTGAAGCCACTTGCCAAAGACTGGAACGGGGAGTGGGCCAGGGTGGCGGGTGGCGGGTGTCGCCCCTTGCCAGGGAGCCAAAAGGCAGAGCCTCTCAGATTCGGGCAAGGGCTGGCGAGAAGAAGTTTTTTTTTTGGTAGAAGCTCTAAGTTTTAGCTAAGCCGGTGACAGTATCGGGTGGTTGCGGCTTCGCGGTGGGTATTCTGGGGTGAAAGGTGGCTGAATTTGCTCAAGATCTTCTGGATCCGGTTAAGGGTTGGCCGGATCTAAGTAAGGGTATCCGGACTAGAGAGGAGATGGCCGGCCGAGGGTGGCTAGATCTAGCGGGGGTGTCCGACCGAGGATAGCTGAATTTGAGTTGGAGTGACCGGTGGGAGGTGACCGGATTTGATGCTGCAAGTGCGGTGAGGGGCATACCACGATTTCGGTGGAGGGGGATCCAGTCACCGGATGACCAGATTTGAGATGCAGATATCGTAATGGCTATAGTCGGCCAAGAGATGGCTGGCTCTGAGTTACAGAGGTCACAACTGCGGTGGAGGGGAGGTGCCACGATTTCGGTGGTGGGGGCGCGACGGTGCTAACGTGAGATCTGGCTAAGGGATGGATGGTTCTGAGCTGCAAACACCACATTTATGGTGAAGAGGAGATGCCGCGACTTCACTGATGGCATTCCAGTGACTTCGTTTTTTTTTTTCTTTTTGAATGATCAAATTTTTTTATGAGTGCTTCATTCAAATTTGTACCCTTTTAATGAAACGTTGGACATTCTTACCCCATGATTTTTTTTTTCTTTAAAAAAAAACTTGGCTAATGAATTTTAAAAAAACCATTGTCACTCGTCGGAGAAAACAATCTTCAAAATCATTCTCATCTCTTATTGCAGTTCAATTTTATGGCGGCGGAGGTGAATCCGATGACTCCGTCCTCACCCACCACCCATCCCAAACTTAGCTCTCCAATCTCAAACCCCATCACCATCAACAGTCATCTCCCCAGTGAATTTCAATTTCTCCTCCGCCTCAATGTCCCACGACATCCTCCGCTCGATCCTCGAGCTCCTCCCGCCTCCCGACCTCGCCCGCGCCGCCTGCGTCTGCCGCCTCTGGCACTCTGTGGCCTCTGATCGTGACATGTTGGAGCAGACCTTCAAGAAGCCCTGGAACGTCAAGAAAGTCATCGGGATCCCCGCGTCCACTGCCTCCTGGCGCCACCCGGGCCTCGATCGCTTTGCCATCTCCCACCGCCTCCGGCGAGGAGACACCGTCGCTGGCCTCGCCCTCAAGTTCTCCGTCCAGGTGGATAATTAACCTCACCATTACTATATTTGTATTCACATTCAGATTGTAGATTGTATTATAGGATTAACTGAATGAATCTATTGAAAGTAGCACAGGAAAATTCCAATGATGTAAGAAAATGCATTAGTCAGCTGCACCAAGTTGTAAGAAATGCTTCAGGGAAGCTGGATTTAGAGTGGCAAAGCAAGTTATATTGCAAAGATTATGAGATGAATTTAATCCCCCTTAGATAAAGTTCAAGATAGATGAATGGTTTAACATGTTTGGACCCAAGAATGCTAATAGGGATAGCATTTTAGGTTGATGCACATTCAAGCCTATTAGTCACACATTACTCATAGCTCCTCTCCATCGACATAAGCACAATTCATATGATAAAATTGGTGCCGGAACTGGGGGATATGGATCCTTTCCGCCTTTCAAAAGAAGTGGAGAGACCACTGCCTCGATCACAACAGTTTATCATCGTTGTGAGCTGCTCTCTTATTTATCTACCCATGTTTTTGTCCCATCATAGACATTTGTATCATTATAGATAGCTTTGATGAGGTAATGATTTTTCCAATTCTCTTAAAAAATGAAGAGGATCCAATCCAAATAGGAGGTAATAGTAATACTACTAATATAGGATGCACATGCCCTTCTATTGTTAACGCATGTCGTGTTGGACACAGCACTTCTTTTTATGTCACTATTGTTTTGTATGTTTTTTTAAAATTTGTCGTGTGTCGGTGTATCATGTGTCGCTCCCCACATCGGGGTATCCGTGTTGGCGTAACATAGCTACTACTTGATGATTGATTAATGAAAATTTTTGAAAGAGAAAGAACCATACCTAGAGCTGTCAAAGGGGTTTTGGATGAGCTAAAAGTCATAGAGAGGAGCATAAAAGCAAGGAGTAGAAATCAAGGCCACTCCTCACTGCAGAGTGGCATGACCTTGATTTTTGAGGTTAAGTGTCTTGCATCCATTCTATGAGTCCTTGCCTCTCTCCGTGGAACTACTGCTCTTACAGAATAGGATCAAGGCCCATGATCAGACATGTCTTTTTCATGAATGGGTCGCTATTATTGAGTTTAAGCTGAGGTAGAGCCTTCACAACTAGTTAACACATTGTGACACTTAAATCTTCCAACGCTCCCGGGTTTGTCACATTGATAGGTGTGACCTGTTTTCTTCGTGAAGTTTGTTTGATGCCATCTTCATCTCATTATAGTTTGGACTCGACTGACTGTGAGCCAAGGTACAGATTTTATTGTCATCTGTCCTCCATCCATTAGAGTGGTGAAGTAGGTTGTATTGCAAAGAGTTACCAGATGATTTAGCCCCTTCTGGGTGGGTTTCAGGACGGATAAATGGTTGAATGTGTTTGGACCCGAGATGCTACTAGGGATTTGGGTCCTTGTAGTTCCAAACCTGTTAGCAAGCCATCACTCCTAGCTCCTCTTCATGGGCCGACCGCTCAGCTACATTGATAAAAGAATTGCATTGAATAAAAGTTGAAACTGCAACTAGGATGTACCAAAAGGTGAAGTATGAAAGTTGAAACTCCAGTGGCTAAGAGCATATAGATTTGTTGACTGTCGATTTTGAGGTTCATGGAGTGACAAAACCAAGAGGCCCAAAAGCATGTTTCTGGGAATTCACACTTCTATTTCTAAATTGTGAGTTTTTAGTTTGAGAGTTTTATTGTTTAAATTTCCAACACACGTCTAAACGTTATCTTTTACATATCTAGCCTACAAGGAAATTTTCTGTTGGTTATGATATCAGATCGTTGAGTGAACGATTTTGGCAGTAAATGAATAAAGTTTGTTGCTTTATTCATTGGCTCTCTCTCTCTAACCCATACCTCTTCATTGTTTGGATAAATTTGCGGAAGCATACTTTATGAGATCATTTCATCCTACATAGCTTTCTTAAGCCTTCACACTGTTCATTAGCGATAGATGTAGGAAATAGCTAGGGGAATTCATATGCAATGGAGATTCAAGGTTCCCATGGACCAATCAGCAAAAAAGCAAGAAGAAATCAGTTACATGTTGGCTATAGTATTACATTGTTCTCTGTTTTCCTGAGGAAAGTTCTCCTGTCAATTGATTATGAGGGATCTTCTTTTAGCGCTTACCCGACTTTATATCTCTCTTTTGAGCCATAAATCTTGTACTTACTAGTGTACGCCACCTACATCTTATGCCTTCGTGGTCCATTTACAAACTCAACTAGTTACAATGACTTGTAGATCTGCGGATCCCTCATCTCTTCACCCATGGCTCTTCAGATAGGGCTTATAATGCCAAGTAACGAGAAAGACGACAAAAGAGGACAAAGTTAGCAATAGAGGTGTTGAAGAGAACATAGAGAACCTAAACCTGGCTTGTACAGTAAGATCCAAATCACCGGAGAAGTAGGAGTTAAATTCAAATTTACCAAGGTCTTTGAGGGTAAACATTAGGAGTCAGATGCTCTTATTTTTTCTCTTGGAGAACATGTAGTTCAAACATTGACCCCACATAACAACTTCAATCTCCTTTTAATATGAGTGTCTGAATAATAAGGCAAGGATTGATTTGAAAATTTACCACCAGAGTTCCTATTGTGCATATGAAGAGATGTTTCACTGCAATAGATGGCAGCATTTGGTAAATTTGGAAATTGAACAAGGAAGAATATTTGAAATAATATTTCAGTTCCAAATGAAAGTAGGGATAAGAAGGTTTGGGTCCATTGTTTTGGTTTTGGAAATCTGGATGGTTTCAACTATTAAGAGTTAAATTGAACATGTTTAGAAAGTTATATATATGGTAGTGGCTAAGTTTTGGGTCTGTCAACTTTTTATTAGGACTAGGAGTGAAGGTCGGTGGTACCAGGCTGTATAAAGTTGGTCAGGGTAATGTATGGTTACTATGGTATTTGAGAGAAAATGAGAGAGACAGGTTTCAACACTTTTTAATAGAGCGAGAGACTAGGAAGATTAGAGTCGGTCTGTCCTATATTGAAACAAAGAAAATTAAATAAAACTTAATAAAGCTATTTATTTCTTTCCAGTTTCTACCAATCATTTTGTCCTATCAATCTCTATTTTCCACATTTCAAAGGAATTGCATATTCCCAGACATACTTTGGTTCGGTAGATCATGCTTTTTGGCCATGATCTGCTCCCCAATGTCAATTCCATGGTCTAATTATAACAGAGACAACAAGAACTAGGGCTGTTTGGTTGCTTGTAGAAGTCTTCCTATGGAGAATATTTCATGACAGGGAACAACTTGTTTGGCTATTGATGAGGAAAAGGTGGGATGGAAAATTTTCTGATTGCTTTAAAACTTGAAAGTCTTCCAAGTGGAGGAAGATAGTCTTAACCAATCATTACAATGCTCTTCCTCCATCTTCTCGGCTCTTTTGTAACATTTTCTCAACTTTTCCTCGCTCTTACAAGCAATGAAACAGCCTTGATGATAGTGGCCATGCAACTCCAGCTCGGACGCCACTATTGCAAGCTTGCAGGTCCTTTTTTTTGCAGAGAATTAGAGATTGATAGAAGTTGTATGAAATACTCATTTTATCGAATTTAAGCACACTACAAGTTACATTTTTGGAACCAACATGCTGAACTGGAATTTATTTTGGAGTTAAAATTAGTATTCCCATCAGTCGCGATGCATGTTTTCAACCTTCCATCCTCAACCAATGGAGAGACCCCGGAAGTGGATAGTTATATTCTATGAAATTCTTATAGAAAATTTTTGTATATTTATTATTTATTTATTACTGCAAAATTTTTTCATCTGCTCATGTAGTTTTAGACAGGTTTGTGCTAGGTGAAAAGAATTCAGTTTTCATGTACAGTTTGAGGCCAATTCTTATTACTTGTACTAACCTATAGAGTTTTAATTATTTAATTTTTCTTATTATGAAATTTCACCTACATCCTTTGATCCATGTTTCTTTGTTAGGATTTTTTGTCTTGTTTTTCAAGAAGAGATGATGGTCCACGAAAATTCAATTGAGTTGGAGAAGACGATGACTTAAAGCAGAAGAAGCAAATAAAAATGAAGCAGTTTCTTTTTCAGGCGATTGCGAGTTTTCTTTTTAGGAGGAGTATGAATAGGATTTAATTCCTATTCAATGAAAGTTTATTTCTAAAGATTAAAGGGTCTAGAATCTTTCTAGGTTAAGGAGATCAATTCCTAAAAGGATTGATCAAGATTCTTCAACCATCCAAAGGCCAAGATCATCTCATAGTTCAAATAGGAGTTGTATTGTAAAATTCTATAAATAAAGGTTGTAGCCAAGCATTTTAATTGCCTCAACCAAATAAGTCTCAAGGAGTTTCTGCAACAGAGAATCTCAAGCAAATGGGACCAGAAGAAGCCAAGAAAGAGAGGAGCAAGTTGAATGTGTATAGAGAGAAAGTAATACTCTTGTAATCTTGGGCTAGATTCAAGTAGAAGGCGAACGCTCTTGTTGCATCAAGAGAAAGGTTAAATCTCTTTGTATCAAGTCTATTAATAAAGTTCTCATCAAGTTCCTCCCCGTGAACGTAGGCCAAGTTTGGGCCGAACCATGTTAAATCTTTGTGTTCTTTCTTTATTACTCTTTTATCTAGGTATTGCTAGTTTGCTTTACATCAAGCTTTCTTTTGACAAGTACTGTTCATATTATCAAGTTTCGCTAACGTTGATCCTGAGTGTCATAACAACTGGTATTAGAGCATATTAATTTCGCAACAATTGGTATCAGAGCTAAAGGTTAACGCAGGGCGATATGTCGAAGATAGTAAGTTCTACGACAAAGTTCGAGGTTGAGAAGTTCAATGGCAAAGAAAACTTCGGTTACGGCAAAAGAGGGAGAAGGCGTTGCTGGTACAATAAGGTCTTCACAAGACCTTGCAGTGTAAGTCAGCAAAACCTGCAGGTAAGTCAAACGAGAATTGGAAAGAGATGGATCTAAAGGCAGCAAGCGCGATCTAACTATGTCTCACAGACGAGGTTATGTACAACGTGATGGATGAAGAAATGCTGATCCATGTGCCCGATCCGGCATATTCTCTTTTGGTTCATGTAGCCTACCCCAAATACTTGGGACAAATGGCTTAGTTGTTGTTGTTGTTTGATGGATGAAAAAACAGATACGGGATTGTGGTCAAGATTAGAAACATTGTATATGACGAACAGGCTCTCCAACAAGTTGTATCTCATGAAACAACTATATGGGCTACGCATGAAGGAAGAGACAACAATGTTGGAGCATCTAAACTTCTTCAACAAGGTCATTAGTGAGCTTCTAGCTGTCGATGTCAAGATCGACAAGGTGGACAAAGCGTTGATACTTCTCAGTTCTCTTCCAGAGTCATATGATCATATCATCACCACCATGCTTTACGGTCAGGAAACTCTCATCTTGGAGGAGGTCACGTCAGCTCTCTTATCTAATGAGATTAGGAAAAGACCAAATAAAGAGCAGACAGGATCGAGTTTGGTGGTCATAGTAAGTAAATGAAGAGAAGGAAGAAAAGTCCAAGCTCATCAAAGGCATGTCACTCTTATCACAGGGAAGGTCATTGGAAGAATGACTGTAAGCATCGGCAAGATTGGCTGAAGAAGAAGGGGCAAGTTGTGGAGGTAGACGTCGCAAGCGGCGTAGAGGACACCGAAATATTAATGGCTTCTTACGAAGACAACACTTCTCAAGGTAAAAACTGAATATTTGATTCAGCTAATATGGTTCATGTATGTTCCCAGAAAGAGCTGTTTAATAACTCCTTAGTTGCAAAGGAGGAAGAGATTGTCAAGATGGTAGATGGCTCGGCTTGCGAGGTCATCGGCACTGGGATAGTCAAGTTTACAGGAAGAGATTAGACAGTGCGTGCTCTAGAGGCGGTCCAGTATGTCCCGGATGCATGGTATAATCTAATATCCATAAGGGTACTCGATGAAGAAGGATATCGGATCTAAGTGCAACAAGGCGTCGTCACAGTCAGCCAAGGAGACAGGGTAATCTTAAAAGGAGAGAAGTGTGAAGGGTTATACAAGCTGAAGGAAGCTCAGTTTGAGGTGTAGTTTTAAGGATAAGCTTGTAAGAGAGTTCATTGCAAAGTGGAGCTTCAAAGAAGACTGCAACGGGACGTGAACCGGGTCAAAGTGTTGCGGGAAAAAGAAAGGGTGCACTCGGGCAAACCTTGAGATGGCCCAAGCCATGGCGGTAAAACAGTCAAAGGCCCCGGGGAGAGGGGGCAGAGTTAAAGATTTCACGGTACGGTTACAACCAAGGAAAGAATCAAGTTATTAATCCGAAATCTCAAGTTGTTTTACTAAAGGCTTAAAAATAAGTTAAAGTGGAGATTTTTAGAATTTTGCCTTATTTTTCAAGAAGAGATGATTGTCCAAGAAAATCTAATTGTGTTGGAGAAGACGATGACTTGAAGCAGAAGAAGCAAATTAAGATAAAGCAGTTTGTTTTTCAGGCGATTGTGGGTTTTCTTTTCAGGAGGAGTATGAATAGGATTTAATTCCTATTCAATGAAGGTTTGTTTCTAAAGATTAAAGGGTTTATAATCCTTCTAGATCAAGGAGATCAATTCCTAAAAGGATTGATCAAGATTCTTCAACCATCTAAAGGTCAAGATCATCTCATAGTTCAAATAGGAGTTGTATTGTAAAATTCTATAAATAAAGATTATAGTCAAGCATTGTAATTGTCTCAACCAAATAAGTCTCAAAGAATTTCTACAATAGAGAATCTCAAGTAAAGGAGACCAGAGGGAGTTAAGAAAGAGAGGAGTGAGTTGAAGGTGAATAGAGAGAAGGTAATACTCTTGTAATCTAGGGTTAGATTCACGTGGAAAGTGAATACTCTTGTTGCATCAAGAGGAAGGATAGATCTCTTTGTACCAAGTCTATTAATAAAGCTCTCTCAAGTTCTCTCCCCATGGACGTAGTCCAAGTTTAGGCCGAATCACGTTAAATCCTTGTGTTCTTTCTTTATTATTTTTTTGTCTAGGTATTGTTAGTTTGCTTTACATCAAGCTTTTCTTTTGCAAGTACTGTTCATATTGTCAAGTTCCGCTAACGTCGATTCTAGGAGTCACAACAATTGGTATCAGAGCATATCAATTTTGCAACACGTGTTTCTTCTGAATTATCATGAATTTCAATCTTCCTGCTCTCTGTGTCCTCTATTGTTCTTGCTATTTTCTGCATCAGTTTGAGATTTGCCCCTCCCCCCATATGTCCATATTTGTGCAGCACCGAAAAAGTCTGAGATTGTAGCACTGAGACTTTTATGCTTGTATGCAAGGTAGTAGACCTAAAACGATTAAAAAATATGATGAGCGAGCATGGTATATATATTCAAGAGAGAGGCTTCTCATCCCCATCAGCAGCAGCAGACCAGGGCTTCTGAGCAATAACACCTGCTATATTGAGCTGGATGCTCATGATGCAAAGAGAGAGGTTGCTGTACTCTACTGTGATGAAGAAGGTCGCCTCTAGTGTCTTCGCCTAGGGACACTACTAGCACCACCACCTCCTCGACTACAGCTGCAAGTGAACGGCGAGGCAGAAGTAGAATGCTTGTCGAGTCAGTGAAAAGTAGCATGCATGGGGATGATGGAACTGCAGAAGGTTCTATTTCTCCTCTTATGTACCTCGAAATTTATTTTGATCGGCTGTATGCATTCTTGCATTGCATGCATACTCTTCTCGTGTATCTCGATATTTATATTGATGTCCTCTCTGTATAGCATGCATCGTATGGTTGCAAGTCTGGCAACAATACAATCACCATAAATAACTAAAAATAACAGATGAATTCAAATAATTTTGTTTGGGAAGACGTGTTTGTTTTATTGTGTTGTTTGCATTGGTCAATTTTGTTCGTGTATTGTTATCTCACAAGTAATCCAAAGAATCTCCTAAATTTTCAAAACATATAATAATACCCTCTTCAAACTGTTGTTCATTGATTGCCAAAAAGTTTAAGAATAGAGAGAGAACTCATGAACTTTATAATTTTCATACTCTAAATCATATGAAGGCTATAAACAAACTGCATTGTATCTCAATTGACATCACAATACCCAGTAACAGCACCATCGAGAAAATCTCAACACTTCTATTCGCACTAAATGAAACAAAACATTGTGTATGTATGCTGTATGCTTGCTTCACTTACGATATGTTGAAGAGAAGCAGATGCTATTGCGAACATGAACCCGGTGTCTCTGATCATATGCGCCATCAAGAACCAGAAGGCACTCTTCATGGTGAAGATACCTAAACCTGATCAGATTCCACACAACTCGATAGCTCGATCTTGATCTCACTCGGATCATCAGAGGTAATCCCTGCCCTGACTCGAGCATATCCTGCATGCTTCTCCCAGCTCCATACATTGGCATGTCTTTAACATCAACATGTAGTCCAAGCACATTTGATTCAGAACCCTGCATGCTATGAACATGAGCATCTGAATTCGATTTATTCGATCAAATTCAAGTGTTGTTTACCTGTGATTGTGTGAGTTCCAGGGGCCCGAAGTCCATTTCCAGAGCTGGAGGGTGAATGTGCAGGCCGAAGACCTTCGAATTGCTATCGATCACCATGTTTACCGGGCAGTTGATAGTGAGGATCTTGGTGACAACTTTGGTGTTATCTAGCCCTTCCCCAAGACTGAACTGTTTGAATCCTACTACCTTATAGGAAATATTCGGCGAAGGAGGCTTTGTCAGTAGGAAGAACACGAGCAATGCAACACAGACACTCAACAAAAACCTCCAGAAAACCTGAACTGTTACCCAGCAGCAAGAGGGGGAAGGGTCCAATGCAGTGAAGCGCCAAGCCCCTCCTCTCCTCACTCCTCCATTGTCATCATGGTCAACATCCTCGACAATCCTGAGCCTGCCGCTCTTCCAGGATGTTGATCTTCTTGTCGTGGAGGAAAGAGTTGTTGGAGCCGCGAGATGCGTGTCTTGACAATGTGAAGCGTGAGGCCTCACGGTTGCGGCTGGGGTTGAAGTTGTCGTGGGGGAACGGGGAGAGGATGGCAGATTCGGAGGAAGGGTTGCGGTCGCTGTGGCTGCTGTCTGCGTGGGAGGCGGCCGAGGGGCTCTGGATGTAGGAAGGATGGCTCAGGTATAGGAGCTGAAGAGGGATTTTTGGTCTTCTCCTTCCATTCTTTGTACTGCCATTGAGCATCAAGCAGGGGAGTGAAGTCAGTGAAGGGAGATGAGAGGAAGAGAGAGGTATCTGATGCATTTATAAATGGGGTATGCCCTTTATCTGACTGATATCTAAGAACATCAGTGGATTCAAAGAATCTAATGGCAATGTCACAAGTTTTACCTAACTTACAACAACAAGGTGGTCAGCAATGATGACAATCATGAGATAGAAGGCATGATCAAAACTAATTTCTGCTAATATCTGTTTCTAGAGTCGAAACTCGCATTTTAACAATGACCAAAGATGAATGTTTTATACTAGTGTATGATAGTAATTTTATTAATGATCTGTGGGGAATACTCAGTTTTCTGCCAGTAACTGAGTAAATGAACAGGCATGATGCTTTGTGAGAAAGAAGATCAAGCAGTCTGAGAAAAAGTTTGCTGTTTTGAGTCTTTAGAAGTGTGGGAGCTGGATCATTAATAATGGGACCAAGTGAGTATTAAACAAGAGTTTGAACAAGAGAATTCAAGTTGTGGGGAGCAAGCATGAGATGAGTCATAATGAAGCACAAAGAGCTTGTGAACATGATGAGCTGGGAGCATGATTGAGATGATACAGTGTTTGTTTTCTTCACTGGTAGACATGAGGGCATTGCTGACAACTGAGGAGCAGGACAATTTCATGGAAGGTAGCATGCAGATTTTAATTGCTCACTGATTGGTCAGATTGGTTTCTTGCAATATGATGCACTTGTAGATATTGGTGCAAGGAGTTTGTTTTTGAGTTTATGTTGCAATTTTTTTTTTCTCTTTTTGGTGAAGATTTATCTGCATTAATGAATGGAATTAGATGGTTGTCAACCTTGAAGTCAATCCACAAGTGGCATTTTTGATCGGCCTTGGGTTCGTAAGAGCTCCGCTCACTCACAGGTAGCCGGTTTGAGCCCTCGCGCGCATGTGATATTGAGTGCTTTCATGCGCACTATCAAAAAAAAAAAAAAAATCAACCTGCTAATACTAAATTCACAAAAGAGGGGCTTGCCATAACCTTTAGAAAACAGTTGTTTGTACACTAAAATTCTCTTACACTGAGGAAGATTTACAGAAGACAGGGAAAATGATAAATTTGCTATAAAGAGTGAAATCTAATGCTAAAAAATGTTGTTGCTCTATTGTGTGAAGAGCCCATTTGAAGGGAAATAGAAACTAGCTCCAATCATGGAGAAAAATTGATGCAAATGTTGACAACTTGTCCAATCAATGAACACCAATATTCCTCAAATCACATAAAAAACAGTGAACTACTAATTGCAAAAAAGATGTGCTAGTTGTAGACAAAAGGTCCAAACTGAAGGAGTAAGAGAAGAAAATTCTAGTCATTTTTCTTTTAAATTTTCAATCATTTTATGCCTTCTTTCTGCCTGAATTCTGAACAGTGGAGACATATACTTGTCAGTAAAAAACTTATCATTGTGAAATATGTGATGAGATAACAAAACATCTGGCCAAGATAAAGATCAACCATCTCTGCATCTAGGCAAGGAGAAAACACTGGAAAAACAGATGGATAAAGTTATGATCACTTGTCAGATCCATGTGCTGCTAGAACTAACAAGCATGAATCATGACAGTAACAATCCAAGATATCCTGATAAAAATTGTGACTTTTTTCTTTGATCCAAAGAGTTGGTTGATTGTGAGCAAAAACTGAATTTTTTAGCTCTGACATGTCACTCCCATGGGCTTTTCTTTTCCTTTGTGCTGTTTGTTTGTTGTGAAAGCTGAGGGGGTGGGCTCGCCGTCTACCGCAGCTTTTTGCATGCGCAATGACATGTCAGATTTTAGAGTTAAAATTTTCAGAAATGCTGAAAAACTGATACATGAGGGCCCACTGAATTTTCGCCCCCATATGTTTTTCAACAGCCAAACAGTCCCTAAATTACTCGGATCATACCACCCTTGGGACCTTGACAGAATGATAGAAGAAGCAATGTGACACTCATGGGAGTCATGATTCTCATGATGCAAGAAGAGAGTGGTTCTCTTTTATTGCTTAGTTTAGAAGGCAAGAGGTTTGAATTGTACCTAGTATGCTGGGGAATTGATTGCCTCCACCTGCATTATTAATTCATTGACACCACTTATTTGAACTGTGTTAGGTTGGATAATTATGGATATGTTTTGGTGTAAGGGTTGCGCTTATTTATTATTATTATTATTATTATTACCCAACCGTTTCGCTTCCCCAAAAAAAAATTTTTGGAGGGCATTAGCGCAAGAGGGCTGTGAGTGTTGGTTTGCAAGAGCAGATGCTTGGCTTTGCCCCGTACATGCACAAAGTTCGCAGTTAAGCCCCTCAATAAAACAAATTGGATTCTAAGGAAGGACTGAATATGATGTACTGAAGGGTTCGCTTTCGCAGAAAAATCTTTAGTATATAATAGTTTTATGTGAGAAAAGCCCATTATAGCTAGTGTTTTTATAAGAGAAACCATAGTAATATTCTATGTGTTTCTTAACATATCCGATACCTGATTGTGGCATTAACATATTCGGTTTTATCTATGGTTAATAAAACATTATCATGTTTGATTGCGGATCTCTAAATAATTGCAATATATGGAGGACGTTATGTGACGCCCCGATCCCGGCGGGTACGGAGATGCCACTGCGACGTACATACGTCGGGCGATGGAACCATCCTGTATGTACGCTAAGCATCAATACATCACAATACAGGGATCAGAGTGCGGAAATACGTGGTATTATACATTCCAATACAAAACAGTACAAGTACTTAGTTATCACAAATTGTGACATAATATTACATAAATATTACATCACCAGGTAGTACAAAAGTAGACTGTACAAGATACAAAAGATAAACTCACGAGCTGGAAGAGAGAGAATCTCGCGAGCGGAAAAGACTGGACGAAGTTACAACTGATCCGCCTGCTCCTCGAAGTAGGCCTGATCCTCAGCTGATGGGTCTACCTCAGTCCAACCTGTCAAATCTGAACATACAAATTCAGGGTTGTTAATGGGCAACCCAGCGAGTGCATAAAGAAGCCAAGTGGCAAGTATAAATAAAAGTAAGTGTATCATGCCAAGTATAATGTACCAAGATCAATAAGCATGGAATAATCACAATAAATAATGAATCATGAGATAAAGCAAGTGTAGCAGGTCATGTAATCAAATTGGCAAGCATGGAATAACTACCATAAATAGCAAGTAACAGAATTCATGTAACCTTAAATCATTTATCAAGTTATTATTAAGACTCATTCAATTTGTATGTTTCGGTATAAGACCGGTGCCATATACTTCCACATACAAATCAAGCGAGGCTGGTTATTGGAAATTGATGGGGAACGACGAACCATGTTTAGAATGGGTCCCGTGCATGCCCGGGACAACGGTCCAGGAGTATCCGGTACTGAGCCGGAACGTACCGCTAGGCACCGGGACTTACTATATGCCCGAAGGTCTTAGTATACGCCCGAACAGGAATAGAGTGTCACCGTTCCCCACAGGATATACTCAGGGGATTATAGCATACCCGGACAGGCAGGCAAAGGGGTAGGGGTGCCAGTACACCCCTCGGAAACGCCTGGTGGCCTCCAGGTCGAATCCTACAGGAAGTTGTACAACATATGTATGGCCACCATAAACACAGAAGCTATATTGATACCCATCAATTTCCCCCATCCCGGTGTAAGTTGTTTAAATATAACAGAGTCTCAAATAATAATGTTCACGGGGTATTCACAAATGTACAATATCCATGGTTATCCTATTACGGGGGTCAACAGGAGTATAATATCAGGAGTAATGTCAGGAGCCTCCCTATTTCAGGGTTCAAGGATACAGGAGTACAGGAGTCCAGGAGTACCAAATATGTGGTAATAATATAATAGTCATGCCAAGTCCCCGTAAAAGTGATAGTCATGAATATGTTATATAATACAGGTATCAGAGGTAGTAGTGTCCGGTCAAGAGTTATGATGTCAGGTCCAGGTATTTGTACTACATGGAAGCATATCATATACCGTGTGTTAGGGCCATGTGTCAGGTATGACATATATCAAGTACCGGGTCTATATATTGAGTATCGGTGTGAATACCGAGTGCCGGAGTCATAAATAATATATCAAGTGTAATATGCCAAGTATCGGTGTAAATACTGAGTACCGGTGTAAATACCGAGTACCGGTGTAAATACCGAGTGCCGGTGTAAATACTGAGTGCCGGTGTCAGACGTCACGGGTCAAGTGTAGCATGTCAAATATCGGTATCAAATATAGCATGACAATTATCTGTGTCAAATATAGCATGGCAAATACTGGTGTCAAATATAGCATGGCAAATACCGGGTCAAATATAGCATGGAGTCATGTACTAAAAATTATCATAGCAAGTATTAGGCATATTAAAATATCCACATGTCAATATCATTTTATAAATACAATGGTAATTATTTTTAATTTAATAATAAGCACTCGCCTGAAACCGGGGCGAAATACCGGTTAAAAGTCCAGGAAATCGGCGACCCGCACGAGAATCCACTAGCCCGTAATTTGTATATTAAAATATATATAATTTAAAATATTTATATAAATATTGGTGAGGGAATGAGAGAGGAGAGAGAAAGTTGTAGGAAGAAGAGAGAGAGAGAATAAGGTGTTTTTAAAAGAGAAATATGAGTTAAAATGAAAGGGGGTATGTTTGTAATTATAGGGAAGTAATAAGGGAATGAGGGGAGGGGTATTTTTGGAATGAGAAGATATGATGTTTATTTAGGGAATGATTGAAAGTTTGAATGAAAGAAAGAAAGAAAGAAAATAAGAAAGAGAGAAAAAGGAGGGGAGGGGAATCGGCCGCCGGCGGCCACCGCCGGCGGTGGCCTGGTGGCGGCGGCGCCGCCGCCGGTGAGCTGGGCGGGCGCGCGCGCGCGTGTCTCCCCCAAGGGGAGGGGAGGTGGGGTTTTTTTTTTTTTTGGAGAAGGTGGTTTGTGGTGGTTGTTTTGGTGGTGGTGAAAGATGGTGGTGGTGGTGGTTGTGGTGGTTGTGGTGATGGTTGGAGGTGGTGGGGAGTTAGAGGAGGAGGAGGAGATGATGTTGGGTTGGTTGGAGTGGGGAATTTGGTGGTGGTGGTGGAGAATTTTGGAGAAGATGAAAGTGAAGGTGAGATGGGTTTGGTTGAAATTGGATGTGGTGGTGGAGTTTTTGGGGTTGATGGAAGTGGAGAAGTGGAGAGGAGGTGTGGGGGAGGGGATGGCCGGCCTAGGGACGGCCGGTGGTGGCGGCGGTGAAGGTGGAGGCGGCGGTGGTAAGTGGGTGCGCAGGGGCGGAGCCAGGGGGAGGCACAGGGTGGCACGTGCCCCGGGCCCGCCAAAAAATAAGCCGCCCCTATTATTAACTAGGGCACTGCGGCACAAAAAAAAAAAAAAAATTTCCCTTAGATGCTCGGGCACTGCGGCACAAAAAAAAAAAAAAAAAAAAAATTTCCCTTAGATGAGAAGCCTAAAAGCCTCTCCTATTTTTTGCTCTCCCCACTCGTTCTCGCTTGAAAATTGAAATCCAGGTTCCAGTCTCACCGCTCGTTCTCGCTTAAAAATTGAAATCCAGGCTCCAGGGCTAGGGTTTCTGATCTCACTCGTGGCTTTTGCATTGGTGGAAGACTCGAAGTTCTTCCCCTAAATCCCCAAATCTCCAATTAAGGTAAAAATTTTCATTCTCTCAATTTGTTCTTTTTATGTTATTAGAAAACTGAGTATTTGCTTACTTTTGAGTTTCTGTCATGTGGAAATTCTGATAATTGCTGTAGTAAATATTCAAAATTTACGGGGTTTAGCTCAAGCTGACACGATAGGTATGAGTGAGTTCAGATCTGATGCGCTGTAGAGTCGAAGCGAGTTTTAAAAAAAAAAAATCATCAAAGAGATGTTGGGTTAATACGGTTAGGTGATGGCATTGGATTGATCTCTGTTGTGAGTGCAAATTTTTTTTAAAAAATTTCTTTCCATTTTCCAGGCTTCCAGCTTTGGAACTCCAAAGCTATTTTTTTCTGATAGGACTCATATGAGGAACTTAGGAGAGAAATTAGGTACCTTTTAAGGGGTAAAAAAGAAGCTGAGAGGAGAGTTTCAAGGGTTCTTTAGTTAAATTACACAAGAACAAAACTTGCTGGTAGGATGCAGGTAGATGGCTTGCCCTAATTTTCAAGCAGTGGGTATAAGATACTTTCAGATTCTAATGTCTCAAACACGGTGGCATCCATAACAATTTATGTCATCTAATTGTCACATTAATTTTTTTTTTTGAATACTTTCAGTTTCAACTAATTGAATAGAATTTTCAATATGGTTAAAGAGCAAGTTGTATATTATTTTGCTGAAGAAGTGAACAAGTCAAAGCTTTAGTATAGTCGACTACTCTTTGATAATGTCTACGGAATTTTAAAACTGATGTTGCATTGCATACTTTATTTGCAGAGGGATCTCCTTTTAGGAGGCGGAGAAGAGTCTACCATTTATAGACACAGTTTACAATAAGTACCATGCTTCTAATTGAAGTGTTTTTTATTTCTTGAAGTTATTGAATTGATTATCAATAGCAAATTTCATATTTTCATTATGCTTATGTTTGGATTATAAGATAACAACCATGAAATTGAGAACACATATGATATGTTTGTAGGAATGGACAAATTTCTTATAAGAAAATCAAAACCAAGTGAAAGTTCAAGTACGGGAGAAAGTCTTAATCAACTTGCGCCCAAGTGCCCAAACACTTCAACAATTGACAAAGAATCTGAACCTTCGTTAAAACAGAGACGCATTGAGACTAATTTAGAAGAACTTTCAGCGGATCCTGGATTAAGAAAAATAATATATGATAAAGGCATTTCTCCTAAAGAGCAAGATAGGAAAAGAAGAGCATATTTACAGAAAGGTCCTTGTCAGCCTTGTATGGGTAAAGATGACTACCCTCAAACTTTATTTAACAATAAATACCGTCGATTCAATCCAAAATGGTTTGACATGTATCCGAATTGGTTAGAGTATAGTGTCAAAAAAGATGCAGCATTTTGTTTATGTTGCTATCTTTTCAAAGGTCAACATGAGCAATATGGTGGAGATGCATTTATTGTTGAAGGATTCAGAAACTGGGCTCATGCAACAGCGAAATTGAAAGCTCATGTTGGAGGCCCTAACAGTTCTCACAATCTAGCAGTGTAGAAGTGTGAGAACTTGCTACGACAAGATCAACACATTGATAGTGTAATCTTAAAGACTTCACAACTTGCTCGAGTTCAATATCGGACTCGGTTGAATGCCTCGATCGATTCTATTCGGTATCTTTTGCGGCAAGGATTAGCTTTTCGTGGACATGATGAATCTTGCAATTCTAGAAACCGAGGTAATTTTTTAGAACTTTTGCAAGTTCTTGCAAAGAACTGTGAGGAGATAGAAAAAGTTGTTTTGCAAAATGCTCCAGAGAATCAGAAGATGACATCTCCTGATATTCAGAAGGATATTGTGTGTGCGGCTGCAACAGAGACCAGAAATGCTATTGTAAATGACATAAAGAATGAATATTTTGCCATTTTGGTTGATGAATCCCGAGATGTATCAACAAAGGAGCAGATGGCAGTTGTATTACGTTATGTGGATAAAAAAGGCCATGTGATTGAGCGTTTTCTGGAAATCTTACATGTTTATGACACTAGTGCCACAACCTTGAAGCAAGCAATTGATGCTATGTTTGCTACACATGGATTAAGCATCTCAAAATTACGAGGACAAGGCTATGATGGGGCAAGTAACATGAGGGGTCAATTCAATGGACTCAGAGCTCTTATCTTGAATGAAAATAAATCTGCCTTTTATGTTCATTGTTTTGCACATCAGCTTCAGTTGGCATTAGTAGCTGTTGCTAAAAATAATTCTAAGATTGATGTGGTGTTCACAGTTGTTGCAAATATTTGCAATATTGTTGGGGCTTCTGCCAAACGTCGTGACATTCTCCGGGAAGCACAAGCTAATGAGATTCTGAAAGGACTTGAAAGTGGTGAACTCAGTACTGGGAGAGGTTTGAACCAGGAAATGGGGCTTAAACGTGCTGGTGATACGCGTTGGAGCTCTCATTATTATGCAATGCTAAACTTGATTGTTTTATACACTCCTGTGATTGTAGCTCTTGAGAGTATAGAGAAAACATCATGCGCTGAAAAGAGAGGAGAAGCTGTGATGATTCTACAAATGATGCGAACTTTTGAGTTTGCATTTTCTATTCATTTGATGAAAATTGTGTTGGGGATCACCAATGAGTTATCTTTGGCGCTTCAAAGAAAAGATCAAGATATTGTGAACGCCATGGATCTTGTTAAAATAACCAAACAACGATTTCAACAAATGAGAGATGATGGATGGGATTCTTTCCTTGAGCTTGTTTCTTCATTCTGTGTCAAACATGATATCGAGGTCCCTAACATGGATGATATGTTTATACCCACAGGGAGATCACGCCGCAATGCTCAGAACTTTACCAACATGTATCATTATCGGTGTGACTTATTTTATGCAGTTATAGATTTGCAGGTTCAAGAGCTAAACAATCGCTTTACTGAGGCGAACACTGAGTTACTTCTTTGTGTAGCATGCTTAAATCCTAGTAATTCTTTTGCTGCATTTAATAAGGAGAAGTTACTTCGTCTTGCTGAGTTTTATCCTAATGATTTCTCAACAACTGAGATCATGGCTCTTGATGATCAACTTGATACATTCATTCATGATATGCGATCAAAAAGTGAATTTCTGGAACTAAAAGGGATTGCAGGTCTTGCACTGAAGATGGTAGAGATAAAAAAAGATGTGGTATATCATTTTGTGTATAAACTTGTGAAGTTTGCATTGATTTTACCTGTGGCAACTGCAAATGTTGAGAGAGTATTTTCTGCTATGAATATTGTGAAATCTAAACTGCGCAACCGCATGGGAGATCAGTGGACGAATGATTGTTTGGTAACATATATCGAATCTGATGTATTTGATACTATTAGTAATGATGTAATCATGGAACGGTTTCAAAATATGTCAAAGCGTCGAGGCAGTTTGTAAGGTATTATCGTTAGTTTATTTCACTTTTGTTTTAGGTGATTGGATTTTGTTTTCTTTAATATGTAAGGAGTTTGATTTGCAAGATGTACTTTTGGAGTTGGATGTGCAGTTTCATACTGTAACAATCACTTTTATGTAATAGAATATTGGTTGAGAGATTTCAAGTTTGAGACCCCTTCCTTTCTACTAGTATTTTAGAAAGAAAATCATTATTATTTAGTATTAAATATCCTTACAATTTTGATATTATTGCATGTTATTTTATGCCCCCCCAACTTTGAAATCCTGGCTACGCCACTGTGGGTGCGTGAGTGGGATTCTTTGGAAATGAATGGTGATGTTGGTGGTTTAATAGGTGATGAGGGAGGAAGATTTGATGGTTTAGGGGGAGGGTGATAGGGCTGCGCAGCCCATGGTTGTCGGGCGGCAGTGGCGGCTAACGAGGATTAAGCCGTTGATTAAGGTGGGAATATCAAGGTGAAAGAAAAGAAAAAGAAAGAAAAGAAAGAAAATTGAAAAAATAAGGAAAAATGAAATAAAATGTTTTAAAAATTTTTATTATTACCTGTTTTATTTGTTATAATTTTTGGTAGCATAAAGTAGGAGAGTAGAGGAGGGAAAAGCCAGAAAAGAAATCGTCGGTAAAAATATTATTATTTAAATAAGGCGAAAATTTGACTGTTTCAGAAACGTACCGAAAAATTCTCAAAAATAGAAAATATTATTCTAAGATACACGGTGAAATCGGATTTGAGATATTCGATATACTTTTCAAATTAAAAATTCTGAAATCTTCCGGCGATACCGGCCGACACCAGAATCGGTCAAATTTTGACAAATTTAGAAAAATCCCAAAAAATGTATTTAGATAGAAAATGAAATTCTAAGAAGTACTGTGAAAGCCGTTTCTAAAAATTCAAACTCATTTGAAAACTAAAAATTCGGGAATCAGTCAGCGATGCCGACCGACACAAGTTATGGAGATTTTGCAGAAAAATCTCAGAAAATTCCAGAAAATCATGAAAAATCTAAAATATTAGAAAACAGTCTCTAAAACTGAAATCAGTCAAATCGGGCTACTAGCTGGTATCGGGTTCCCGGTCCGGGTCAGGGCTTACTCTCGGTCTGAGAATTCAGATCCGATACTCAAAAATATAAGTGATAACATTCAAAAACACATACAGGAAGAAAATTGAGCAATATGGTCGAAAAAATTTTGGGACTCGTATCTGGGTACGTATCCCGGGTACGGGGTGCTACACGTTAGTTAATGAAATTTTTGTCCAACAGTTGATGTCAAAATGTCTAATCACTCGTTATGTTCTGTGATTTTTTTTCTTCTGGACTAAAATGCAGAAAACTAATATAAACTCTCTTTGTTATTAAAAGACTATTGTGATCTTTCAAAAATGCATAAAATTACCATGAACTTAGTCGGTTTCACGCGGGATTAAAAAAGGAAAAAGTGCCCTCTTAATTACAATTGAACCCTCTTGTTCGTGTGGACGGCTTGAAAAATCAAAAGAGAATTTGTGATAGTTTTACGTATGTTTGAAAGTTCTCTTTTTAGTTCTTTTGGGCTTTGGCCTAGGCCTAAATTCTGAGTTCAGATGGTTTTGAATCGGGTCGGGGTCAAATTATCTGCCCGTTGACTGAAACAAAACCCGAACCATTTCTCTACATCTTCTCCATCATGAAAGACCAGCAAAAGATCCCTTGCTCAAGTCTAAAACCCCTAAAACCTTTCTCGCCGTTCTGATGAGAATTCCTTCCAAGGTACTTCTCAAAACAAAGATATATTTATTTTTTTAAAAAAAATTCAAATCCTTTACCTTTAACTATCGCCTTTGATTCCTACATGGGTTTTGTTCATTTCATCTATTATTATGTTTTTATCTTTTTTTTTTCCCTAGTCAAATGGATTGATTAGTTTGTGATCTTATGTTATGTTTTGCTACGTTTTGTTTCACTGAAATTTCAAAGTTGTTGATGGGAATAATGGGATCAGTGTGCATGTGTTGATTCTTAAGTGGGAATTTGATTCCATTTTCTCTCGGAAATGGAACAGGGTGCGTTGAGAGGTGAAAGGGTTGAATTAGGACACTTAACAAGAAAAAAAATTGCTTGAATATTTTCTCAAATAGTGAGAATTTAGGGTTGCCCATGAAGTGTATTTAGGCCTCAAGTCCAAATTCTCCCTGATATGAGAGCATTCTTCAAAAATTTGCCTTCACGCTCTCCGACTGTGATGTTGATCTTGGGCTGTTGTTCGACAGTGTTATTCCAATTGTGATGGGTAGGGAATTGGCAGAATTGATTTTGGGGCTGTTGTTCTACCGTTCCCATTTCTTTCACAGGCTCCCTCATAAAAAATGAAAACTGCAGGAAAGTTATAATTAAACAAGTTCATCTGTGAGATGATAGAAATATAGTTGAAGACAATTCATATGGTTGAGTTTCAAGTTGAGTTTCTGGTACCATTGGTTCTCTGATTTTTTTTTTCTTCCCACTATTATGATGCTTTATGCAATTGCTGGAGAGAAGGAGAAACTTCCTTCTAAGCCTTGTGCCCTTTGGGATTCAGAAATTCATGTGTCTTGATTTGGCTCTCACATCTTGTGTATACTTTATTCTTTAAGCTCAAGCTATTGCCTTGAGAGGTAAGGGAAATATATGAGATTGTATTGTGATAGTCTTATAGGAGAACTGCTTTGAGTGTGAAATAATGACTATATGAACTGATCGAGTTTTACCTTACAAAAATTCTTATAGTATTATGAGATTGTATTGTCATCTTAAGAGGTAAGCTAATTCTTGGTGGTCTGAGGTGCAGGAATCACTTGGTCTTCTATCGCACGGCCTCTATACTGTGGCTATCAAGAGGAGGAATGCAAGCTGCAGGATTCATTCTTTTCTTGCCACTTCCCATCCCTTGGTTTTTAGGACACCTGAGGCTCACTATTGCAAGCTTTCACTGTCCTCACTTCCAATAGAGAAAGGAAACCGCCTTGTTGAATCCAGTTTGTGCGGTGTAGGACAACAAAATAAATATTGGAAAAATGGGTTTTTCCTAGAACAGGAAGTAGAAGAGAATGCTGGCCAAATAAGGAGAGTCATCTCAAACATTAACAATGGGACAGTAGAGGATGTTGTCCAAGCTCTCAAATCTGATGAATCTTGTAGTAAAATACAACTTACATCTCAACTAGTTGATGCTCTACTCCATAAATTTGGATATGATTGGAAGTCTGCTTTGGGTTTCTTTCAGTGGGCTAATTTTCAATCAGATTATAAACATGCTACATATTCATGTGACAAAATGGTGGACTTACTGGGGAAGTCGAGGCAAATGAATAGGATGTGGGACTTTGTAAATGAGATGCACAGCAGAGGGCTTGTCACGCTAGAAACCGTTGCCAAGATCATGAGAAGACTTGCAGGTGCTGGGAAATGGAAAGATGTTATTAAGGTATTTGATGATTTGGAAGCTTTGGGCTTGGATAAGAATGAATCTAATGCTAGACACCCTTTGCAAAGAGAAGAAAGTAGATGTTGCCCATGAAGTGTATTTAGAGCTGAAGGCTGACATCCCCCCTGATGATTTCACTTTTAACATTTTGTCAATGGCTGGTGCAATGCTCGAATGATTGATGAGGCCATGTGGACTATTCAAGAGATGAAGACTGTGGTTTCCGCCCTTCAGTCATCACATACTCAACTGTTATCCAAGCACATTGCAACCAAAATAAATATTCTGAGACTTATGACCTCCTTGATGAAATGGTCGCTAATGGTTGCCCCCCGAATGTTGTCACATACACAATAATTATGCATTCACTTGCTAGGTCACGCAGATTTGAAGAAGCCTTGAGCATAGTTCAGAAGATGAAGTTGTCTGGATGTAAACCTGATACACTCTTCTACAACTCTTTGATCAGCATTCTAGCAGGAGCAGGTCAAGTATGTGAGGCCTCTCAGATCTTTCGGGTAGAGATGCAAGTGAATGGAGTCAGTCGTAATTTGTCAACATATAATATTATGATCTCAATCTTTTGCAGTGATTATCAAGAAGAAGATGCATTGTCTGTCTTGAAGGAGATGGAGAACTCTTCTTGTAGGCCTGTTCTTCATACATACATTCCGCTACTCAAATTATGCTTTAAAACAGGAAATCTAGATGATCAGCTTAACATGCTATTGGGTGAAATTGCCAACAAACATCATCTAAGTTTAGATCTTGACACTTACACACTTTTGATTCACGGATTATGTAATGTAGGGAAAATTGAATGGGCTTGCCAACTATTTGATGAGATGATTACTCGAGAAATTCTGCCAAGGGATCGGACATTACAGTTGCTTATGTATGAAGCGGAACAAAAGAACATGGATGGAGTTGTGGAAAAGATCAGACAATTGCTTAAGCGATTTGGTAACTTCCCTCAGAGCGTGAGTGATTGCCGTGTTTACTCTTGAATTGTTGTGTTCAGAGAGGTACAATAAATTCAATTTACATATATTCAGTTTAAATGCCTTTTGCATCCTGATCTAGATATCTGTGACATTTTTAAACCTGTTATTTTCAAGATAGCTGTAAATATTTACTAAAATTTACAAAATGATGTTCTTGATCATCATCCTTCCAATTGCTGTTGACAGAGTAATATGAAATGGCACTTTTAGCTTTGAACTTCAAGACTTTGGATGCTTGTCTTTGGAAACTGGGTCCACGTCTTGATGCCTGTCTTTGGAAACCTTTTCAATGTATAGGAATACTTTTGTATAGTATCCTAGCCTTGACTAATAAATTATGTATTATGCAAAGTTCCTGTGATATAATCTAAAACACGTTGTAATTCTAATGTGTACGTCATGTTTAAAGATAAAATGCATTACTGAACTCCAATTTGATCTTTTGCTACTTTGTTTTACCATGGAATTGTAAGATGTAGCTTTCCTACATGATCACGAATTAAACTGAGTATTCCTGCTGTGTCCATATAAACTGATGGTCAAGCATAATTCAGGAAAACCTCAATTACAATTTTTCTTCGCCTGGGCCTAATTTTTTTTGCGGGCGCTAGATTATAAACACGCGTTTGACTAGTGATTTAATCACAAAAATTCAAAAGACTGAAATACCCCTGATGTAAAACGAGATGGATCGCAATCACCTTCAAATAAAATAATTGAAAATTAAGGTTTTGAAAGAGAAATGAAAAGAGAAATTAGGGTTCAAGAAATAAGAAATAAAAAATTGGATAAATTTGGCTTCGCACCCCTTTTACCACGGACTTCACGCCCCAATCTCGGGAACTCAAGAGCTCAAGAAATATAAATTGAAAATTTTTAATTCATCATTGTCTACCAAATAAAGAAGTCAGGGAGCTTATTTATAGGCTTTACAATAGTGCAGTTTTCGGATATAACTGATGTGATACTAAAACACAATAAAAAGAAACAATAAACTCAAAAATAAAGTAAGGCATAGAAGCAACTAGAAACTGGTGTGATGTCATCATCATTTCTCCCCGGGTGGGAGAAACTCGACCCTGTCGAGTGAGGGCTCCCCTTACGAAGCATATCAATTGGGCCAAGGTGGTGGTCGTGTCAGCAGCACCGGTACATCAGATCGAGACCATGGTGGTGAAGGTGAAGGTGGAGGTGGAGGTGGCCTCTGTGACGGATCGATTATAAAAGAGGGTAGCTCGATCAAGGCACTGATAGTAAACTGAGGTGCATCATCCCTGCTGAAGACAGAACTGATACCAGGATCGCATAGAATGTCCAACTCGTAAGCAATAAAAGCACTCATCTTCAGAACCTATCGAAAGTTGTACGCCCGGCATGCAACTTCTTCACGGCCTCAGGGTGACTCGTAATCAGCACCTTATTCTCAACTGTAAATTCCTGCCAAATACTATATGAATAAGCAACAAATTTACATGTGTCATTGCAAATTGCTAGCAGTGTAGTGATATCATCAATATATGCAACATACAAGTGCAATGTAGTAGGCACTCTAGGCATAATTCCTAAGGATGGGAAATGATATATCTGGAATGCCTAGGAGGGCACACATCTAACCGCGCAGATGGAGATATATTGGACTCAGACACAAACTTCAAACAACCAGAAAAAGAAGAGCATTAGAAATCATCTGCTGAATCATGATAAGAAACTCAGGTGACTCACTAGAAGATGAATCGATTAGAACGACCATAAAATGTACTCAACACGATGGGACTCAGATGGTCCACTAGATGTAACGACACTAGAATTAACTATCTTGTGCTCAATATTATCCTTTATCAAAGGTGTGGCAAATGAATACTTAAAGATCTGACTAGAGATACTAGACTCTGCTAATTCTAGCGCACTCACTAATATCATAAGTATGGGCATCAACAGCAAAGGGTGTATCAGACTCGATTAACGCGTCTACTACTTCACTAGTACCCTCATAAGAAGCATGACCCTCATCAATAATCGGTGTGTCGGAACCAAGTGATATGTTTTTCATTATACTAGCAGTCTTAAAAGGAATGTGGACATCCTCAGTAACCTTCGAGTCGTCCACATTATCACTTGGCACAATTCTAACATGTCGATTCTCCGAGGGGCATTGATAATCATATTATCCATATCCATCACACTTAGAACACCGGGCCTTGGCATTGACTAACATTTTGAAGGTCAAGTCTATCTTTAAGACAACATCAAAGGCCCCTTCAACGGTGTCTAAATCATACGAGTCAGTGATCATAGCACGCCTTATTTTGAGCCTTAAATCCCAACAAACCTAGTTATAGTCTGAGAATGGTGCTCTCTCACATAACTACGACGGGTTAAATTCTCAAATATGACTGTAATCCTGAACGGACATATGACCTGATGAAGGTTGTGTAACTGGTCTAAGGGGTGGTTCTTATAATATTGAGTAGTCACGATGTTACAAGTGTAAAATTAAGTAAACAAGCACATACAGTGAAGAATCTTAGACTCAAGTAAATTAAATGCATGCATTAAATGAAATAAAATATCTTGAAAGTTCAAGTTCTAAATGCAAATAAAATGCACTCCGAAAATGATGAAAAATGATAAACACTGATGCAACCACTATATAAAAGTAAATAACAATTCAACCAACATATTATCGCAATTCAAATAATAGCAAGTAATTAATAGCTAACGATTTAACTCAGGTTAGGGTATCACCTGAGGGATGAGTCGTTCACGTCCAAACGCAAAATTTCTCTAAGAATACTCGGAGAAGTACTCACACCGAAGAGTTAAAATCACACACAAGGTCTTGGAATATCAGCAGTATGAAATAGAAGAAAATTTTCTCAAACTGAGCTCAAATCGTGCTGGAAATGAGGGCTCGAAACACTACTCTTCTGCTGTACAAATAGTACCATCACCGAACACGGGCTCGTGAAGGCTGAATCTGCTATCCAGTTGTCGCGAATTTTTTTCCAGTATCTCCGGGACTCGGTCACACATCCAACGCTTCATACGAAACTCGAATCGGACTCCAAACGGGCCTGAAATGAACTCCGGAATGCCGTTGTGCTGCTGTAGTGAATAGTGTGGCCCAGAGAAGCCGATGACGTCAACTTTCAGCTACTGACGTCAACAACAACGCGGATGACGTCAGTTGCGACTCGACCGGCTCGGACGGCTCGGCTCAGTCTTAGCTGATGACGTCTGCGCCGCTGACGCCAGCAACGACTCGCGGCTCGGCTCGCTCTGTTGGCTTCGCGGATCAGATCCGGCTCTGAATTGGATTGAACCTGTTTTGAGATCTGGTTTCAACTAAACCTATTTGATAACGGGTTTAACTTAAACCCATTTTTGAAATCCAAACCCACTTCTCTTTTCCCTTTTCATTCTAGGGTTTCTTTGCTTGGGGCAGCGTGACAAAGTGGTGGCGGTGACGAAGGGATTTGGAGGAGGCGGCACGAGGTCGGTGAGGCTTCTGGCAAAGACGGTGACGCTCAGTGGCGGCAAAGTCGAGGGAGGAAGGTGATGCAGTCGGAGATGATCGAGGGCGGAGGAAGATCGAAGTGATGGCGGTGCTTCGTGGATGGCGGTGACGGGACGAAGCAAATCTCTGTTTGACGGTTGTGAGGAGATGGAGATGGCAAAGCTTCGACGAGCCTATGGGGAGGACGATGAGGCTCTGGAGACGTCGGCGAAGCTCTGACAAGGATGACGAAGCTCCGACGAGGCTCTTGTGAGGGCAATGAAGCTCACTGTCACGATCTGGTGGTGACGAAGGCTCTGAGATGCTTCCGTGAAGGCGCTAGTGGTGGATCTGAGGTCGTCGGAGAAGATTGGGGGTGTTGAGATCTTGAGAGGGGTGGCGACAACACGTGGTGGAAGGATGTGCGGCGGTGGCTTGCAGAGGCAGCGGCGAAAGTTGATCTAGGGTTCGACGAAGGCAGTAGAGATGATGATGATGGCGGAGATGTTGGAGATGATGGGTGTGGTGAAGATGATGGTGAAGATGATGGGTGTGGAGGTGACGGAGAAGATGTGGGTGATTTTCGAAGTGAATTTGGGATTTTCTTTTTGCTACAGTAATTTTTTTGTGAAGAGAACAGATCTGGGTTTGATCTTTTTTCTCTTTTCTTCTATAGATCTAGGGTTTGAGAGGCTGGGATTTTTGGGGGAGAGAAGGAAATTTTGAAGGGAATTAGGACCAAGGCTCTGATATCAAACTGGTGTAAAACGGGATGGATCATAATCATCTTTAAATTAAAGAATTGAAAACTAGAGTTTTAAAAGAGAAATGGAAAGAGAAATTAAGGTTTAAGAAATAAGAAATAAGAAAATTGGATAAATTTGGGCTTCACACCCTTTGCACCACGGGCTTCACACCCAATCTCAGGAAATCAAGAGTTTAAGAAATATAAACTGAAAACTTTTTAATTCATCATTATCTACCGAATAAAGAAGTCAGGGGCCTATTTATTGGCTTTATAAAAGTGCAGTCCCCGGATACAACTGATGTGGTACTAAAACGCAATAAAAGAAAATCTTAAACTCAAAAATAAATTAAGGCATAGAAGCAACTAGAAACTGTTGTGATGTCCTCATCACCCCCATTTTAACTTTTTAATCATGACCACGACCACAACTGAAAGCGCTTTACAACTGCGACTTTGTGAGAACTGGGACTGCGTTTCGACTGTGACTTTGTGAGAACTGTGACTGTGACTGTGATTACGACTTCGAGACTGCGACTTTGTAAGAATTTTGTAAGGACTGCAACATAAACTATATAAAAACTGCGACTTTGTGAGAACTTCGACTGCAACTTTATGACTGCGAGTCTCATTCCTCATATAAAGGACTGCGACCATGAGTCGCGGTCCTCACACAAAAGACCTCATTTTTATGTTCATTTTATTTTTTTAAGAGCGATTATGAGGTCTGCGAGTTCATGGCTGCAGTACTCATGACCATGGTGGCAATCCTCACGGTCGCAGAGGACTGCGACCATCTCTTCTCTCACCGTGTAATTCCCCTCTAAAATTGTAGCTCCCCAAAATTGAAATCAGGTCATGAGTCGCAGTACTCACACAAAAAGATTGTGACCATTTCAACATTATAAGGAGTGCGACCATCTCTTCTCTCACTGTGTAATTCCCCCTAAAATCGTAGCTCCTCAAAATCGAAATCAGGTTATGAGTCGCAGTACGTGAATCACATTCTTCACATAAAAGGATTGACTATTTCAGCATCGTCATCATCTAGTAGTAATCAAATCAAAAACTCAAACTCTAAATCTCAAAAATCATTACGAAAACGATCAAATTCATCAGGATGATTGATGAAGAAGATCGGCGAGATCCGTGGAGATGACAAATAGAATGGATGAAAAAAGCCAAAAAGAGAATTTAATCGGCCAGATCTGAAAAAAAAGGGTAAAATTGGAAAAGAAAAAATATGAGTTAGTTATATGATAGAGTCCATTTTGAAATGAAACATGTCGCTGACGTGGATTGAGACTTAGGTGGAAATAAATTTATAATTGAGGTTTTCCCTAAATTAGTTGAAAAGAGAGGAGTCCAAGGCCATCTGTTTAACTTATAACTAACCTTCTTTTCTTGAATATTTTTCTCATTATGCTAGAAAAGATCCTCAGTTTTATTTGCTAAACATTTACTCACCAGATTCATGTCTCCTTTTTTTTTTTTTTTGCTAAAAAGATTAGCTGCCATCTTCCGTTGCATGCTGTTTTAGTAATCATTTGAATACTCGTGAAGATTTGTTAATATCATTCTCACTTTATATGGTTACATTTACTGATTTTTAAAGGTGCAATGGATTTTTCTTCCCTCTTTTCTCCTCTCTTTTCTCTTCTAGTCCTGTCATACTATGGAGTTTGGGCTTCAAGGAACTCTGAGACATGTAAACCATAAAGTGATCACAAGACAGCATGTAGTTTGGGAAGTCTTTCTTATTTTGGAAGCTCATAAATATCTTATCTACTTTTTTAATGTACAGTTTGCCAATTTCAGTTTTCAACTATTCAACTGCTGTTTGCTTTAAAGCTCTCTCAAGGCATTATTTTTGTTGGCTTGAAGGTGTCAATAATGCAGTATTTGTAAAGTTTGCTATATCGTGTTTACTGTATTATAAGCATATATGCCGCTATACTCTAAAGTAACACAAGTGATGTATCATTACAGAATGATTGAAATACCTTCATGCTTATTGTCTACTGGACTTGTCGATTTTGACACGCGAGGTTTGAGGTGATCAAGTATCTGTTATCTATGGTTGTAATGTGTAGAATAGTATCGTATGCATCTCAAACACAGACTATTTGAGATAGTAGCAGAGTGCAAAAATACATTAAAAAAAAAAAAAATTAGAATCTTGTTCTCTCGTTTTATGCAACCATCAGAATCTCATCTGACTAGCAGAAGGAAAAAAAAAAAATCAGAATCTCATCCTCTGTTATGTACCCATCTGTATATGATTAGAGCATTTTGTCGATGTCTCTGGTTGGGATTCAGGGCTATTTGTAACCATAGCCCAGCATACTCAAGAAAGAATAGGATATTGGGCATTAGGAAAGAGTAAAAAACACACTCTACAACAAAATTATGATCATTAAATGTACAAGCCTTTTAAATTTTCTACAACTTTTCTAAGCAAAAGCTCAATTTGATTCAAACAGTACTGTATGATCACCAGGAGCCCTTTACAACTTGTGACAGAAGATTATTATCATATGCATGCCAAGTGCCTTCCATGAATGACATGAGCAATGATCCTCATACAGTTGACACCGAATCCTGTCGGAATTTGGTAATAGATATAGAGACCTTGCACCCATGGAAGATAAATATGAATTGCAATTATATACAGCAACACTTGAGCCAGGAGATGCCCATCAAATATGCGAAAGACATTGCAGTAATACAGCTGTGTCGCGCCAGAAACTATGGCATTTATAATGACATTCTTTGACGCAACACAAACGGAGAACTAGAATTGATTCCGAAGGAAGGTCCACGGTCCCCTAGCAGTCCCTATCCTGCATGGACAATATTTTGTTTTATGACCAAATGACGAGAGAAAGTTGTTGCGAAACAAACATATTACATAAGACTATAAATTTCCCTTGTATCACAATGTAAGTTTGCAACAGTGCCAAACATGAGTAAGGCACAAAAGAATATATAAACAGGCAAAAATTACCTCCAAAACCAGCAAACATTCTTAGACTCATGTAGATCGTCAAAGCTATCCAAATTCCAACAAAACCATGACTTGAAGAGAGTAGTACCAAGCACATGATGCTTAGAATGGCCACAAGGACCTGAGAGTAGAAGCATAAGAAACACACAAGAGAAAAGTGACCCAGGAGTTTATTTATGTATATCAGAGCTCTTCAACTTACCATTGAATATGCAGAATATGCAAAATCTGATGCTCCAAAGTTGATGCCATCAAAAACAAAGGCCAAAGCGTTAATCGGTTGAGTGAGCGCCACAAACTGAAAATATAAGGTCGGATATAGAAAATATTACTTTATGGAATTGCAGTGGCTACTTGAGTAGGGCATCATGTACATTGTAATTTTGAAAGATGGTCTTTATATTGAGGACCATAGTTTGTATAGAAAGCACTCCACCCGATTAGCACAAATTTACTGGACACCAGAATTATGTTTGAAATTTACCAAAATGAGCTTATACCGGGATTCCTATATGAATGAGTTTCAGCACATTGGCATCCTTGGTAAACATTTTGGATCCAAAGTTCAATCCAATTCCAAGTACGCAACAGAGTAACAACCCTAGAACCATACCCACTGCAAAATAGGAGTTCAAGAACAGTCCATCAGCCTTTGCAAACACCAACTTCAACTTGGAAGTCCAAACATGGAGATATAGCAATGGAGGAGGATCTTATGGTAGGATGTACATACTTGTAAAACACGGGATGCAGCAGCCGTTGCCCTTTGATGATCCTTTCTAGTGAATGCACTCGCCAGTATTGCCTACAACAATCCTGAAATTATTAAAATATTCAAATAAAAATACGTGGAAAAAGTTCTATATTAGAACTTTTCAAATTTAAATGGGCGGTAGTAGCAAGAACATAAATGTAGGAAGGAGGAGGAGAAAACTCCCACAAGGCAAGGTCCTACTCCTGGAGATACCAAGATTATTCGGTAGCACGTTTTGTTTTTGAGGATTTTATACATATTGATATGTTGTTTCCACAAGCATTTATGTTTTTGGTATGGAAGTTATAAATCTATATTGTACGCATACTCGTCGTCAAATGATTCATGTTGTATTACAATCTAATATCTTGCATTTTGGTAAATGTTTATGTTCCATATGTGGTTTATTTATTGCTATATGAAAGATAAATATTAGACATCTTGTGAACTGTGGTGGGTCCGAGGGATTTTAGGGTTGATGGTGGGGATTTGGTGAAATTGAGGAAGAACAAGAGAGGAAAGATATGACCGCAAATCGCAGCCCGGATCTTGCCTTCACCGCTTGTGATTCAATTAATGGGATTAAAATCAATACCAAAAACAAATAGCTTCATAAATTTAATTCAAATTATCATTCCATTTTCAAAGTCCACTACATGGTTATATATATAGCTTACACACGTACAACATACGTGCAATTTTTGATAATACTGAATCTAACCAAATCTAGATTCAAATAACTCCTAATCTCAACAAAATTTAATTAAATCTAAATTCAAATATAAATTCTAAATCTGAATAAATCTAGTAAATCTAAGTTGTTTGATTCCCCATCATTCTCTCTGGCTTGAAAGCATTCATTTTCGGTGAATGCAATAGCAAGTAGCAAGGCAAGCCAACCGGGTCGAGCCACATTACGAATCCTTAATCAGGCCAAGGTGGTAATCAAAGAATCAACATTGATGTATCATGATTGAACCAAGGTGGTGGAGATGAACTGATTTTCGTGACCAACCGACTGCGGTCGATGGTACCTCGAACAAGACACATGCAGCATGCCGAGACAAATCATCTCTGCTGAAGACTAGACAGATTGTACTCTGCATCATAAGAAACCCGACCTCCTGTGAACTTATCGCCTCTAGAAAGATATGCAAGGATCATATGCATCAGGTGATCTCAGGAATAAAGGAACAATCATAGCTGATGAAGCTGAAAGATCTACATGAGTCTCAATAAGAGGATCTTTCACTTTTGATTCTGAATTAGGCTCATCAACAACCTCTGGCTCGGGCTCTGACTCTCGCTTATCAACAACGCCTAGCCTTAGATTTGCGTCAATCTTTACAGTCTGGCTTGCTACAAGTTTCTGAATCTCATCTAGAGCTCAGTGTAGATATCGGTGAATGATCGGCTTTCGGGCTCGGGCTCTTGCTCAACATTGGGATCGTTGTAGTCTGCCTCAAATAAATAAAGAAGGTGTGAAGCATACAGAGTACGAAAATGATCTTGTAAGACATAATAACATTGATCATCGATATGACTATTTTCCACCACCAATAAGCATGTCCAACCAGCTTTATTTGGGTATAATGGTACTTCTGCTCAGATATCAGAATAAAATAACTGAACAAAGCTTCAAAATTACTTTTCCACTCCTCATACCCAATATAATCATAGAACCTCGAAATATGAGAGAGCCGCATACATATCTCGTTCCACTTCATGTTCAATCACCACCACTATATATGCATTTACCACTGAAGAAAAAATCCATGTAGAAAAATTCGGTGCATAGAGATCAGAAGTTACCCAAGAATTTCAACGGCTCGAACTGGACTCAATTCAGGCTGAAAATGTGGCCTGAAACATTAATCTTCTGTTGCAGGAACAGTATTGGTATCAAACACAGGCTTGTGGAGGCCAAATTTGCTATCTAACTTCTGTGAAATCTTTTCAATGATTCCGGGACTCAATCACGCATCCAACACTTCTGATGGGACTCGAATCGGACTCCGAACGGGCCTTAAACGGACTCCGGGTTGCGGTTGTGCTCTGCAGTAAACAGTGGCGCAATGAACAGTAAAAGTTACTTTTTTTTGATTTTTTGATTTTTATTCTTTTTCTCTTTTTTATTAGAAAGTTCGGCTCCGATACCAAATTGGTGCGAAACGGATGGAATTTTAGAGTTTGTGGTGAGATTTTTGGTGGAATTGGGGAAGAACAAGAATTTGGGGGTTGGATATGATCACACATCGCAATTCAGTTCTTGTCTTCACCGCCTATGATTCAATCTATGGATCAAAATCGATACAAAAAGCAAAAAGCTTCATTTTTTCATCAAATCATTCAATATTTTTTTCAAAGATCATTATATGGCTATATAACCTACAACACGTGCACTATATGTGCAATTATTAAAAGTCATATATAACCTACAATACGTGCACTATATGTGCAATTATTGATAACATCGACTCTCAATCAAATCTAACCACATCTAGATTTAAGTAAATCCTAAATCTAAGCAAATCAAAATTTCTTCAAATCTAAATTCAAAATCTGAATAAATACTGGTTGTTCGATTCCCCGTCAAAAAGTTATATATATGTTTTGACAGAATTATTTTGCCTTTATGGGCATGGGTTCATGTTTTCCTCGTGTAGAGACAGGATAAGATGAATATGCATGGACAGAATCATTGGTTATTGGTCATATGAATTAATAACCATATTTATTATGTGTTGAATACACATTTATGTTGGGATCTTTCATGCTTACATTAAGCCATAAGTTTTGTATGCATCTTATTTGGATATATCGATATCCATCGAAATTAAGTAAGCCATCTTGAAACTCAATGTCTCCCCTTCAAGATGTTTAATATGTAAAGGCCTGAATAAGGTATAGGGTTGACGAGCGAAATAGTGGTGAGGCCAAGTCAATTAGAATGTTGATCCCATTAGGACGTAGACTGTCTAATTTTATGCATGAATATTTAAAAGTGTCGTCACATTTCATGTGCACATTACTTGTTTATATTTATATTGATTTACAAGAACTGTTTATATATGATTATCATCCTCTTGTTATTGTTAGTTATATTGTGTTCTCAGTTTAATGATGATCACTCATTAAACTGCTTATGTACTAACAACTCTTATCTAGTCTAATTGTGTTTTGATTTATGTCAAATCACTTGTGATGGAGGTTGATGCATCAAAGTTCATACTTGTGCATACACACACACATACACACACACACATTTTATGTCAAATCACTTGTGATGGAGGTTGGATGCATCAAAGCTCATACTTGCACACACACACACACACACACACACACACACACACATATATATATATATTTCAATTTGATTTCAAGTATATGATTTACCTTAAAGTTTTATTGTTGTGCCCAAAAGCTTTTAAAGTGTATTTAAGTTATTTATTTGGGCATATTTTTAATTGATTCTCTGTCTTTTGGGATTTATACAAACTATTTCATATTTTTTCATAGGCATCTAAATTATGTTTTATGAGTTGGTTTGTTGGATCAACCGTTCGAACATGCGGGTCAACCATTGGTATGCATGGCAGGAGAATAATTGATAATGGATCGTTCGCCAATTTTAGCAGTTGACCTGAAGTTGGTTGAGATCTTCGGAGTGACCGCCACTTCATCCGCCGGTTGCAGAGTTGCACTCCAACTCTAGAGTTGGGCTCAGACAGATCACCAGTCGACTACCCAGCACCTAAGTCCATTTTTAGACTATTATGGATTGACCGCCAGGTCAATCTAGTTTTTGAAAATATGAGAGAACTTTTTGAATTAACTTTCATTTCTTCATTTTTTTTTTCCCTTCAAGTACAAGACAAACCAACAGTACAATATCTCTTGACCGTTGAGATTTTCACTTCTACAACAGATCGACTGTTGGATCGTCCACTGAACTTTATTTTGAAATTGGTCTTTGTACTTGGTGACAACGAATTGACCCAAGCCTTTTGGCGGTCGATCAATTGTACACCGTTTCAGAAATTTGAGGAGATTTGAATCCTAATCTTTTGGGTTGAACTTGTTTTCACCTAATCTTATTTCTCCTACCTGTAAATACTAGTGTGCACTATTATTTAACTAAAAAAACTTTGCATTCTAAGAATATACTCAAAGAGATCTTGAGAAAATAGTTTTTAGAGTTTATTTCCTATTCTATTCAAAATTCAAAAGAGTTATGTTCTTGTGCTTTCAAGTTTTTTTGATTGAGAAATTGATCTATACTTTTTATACTTCTCTCCCAATCATTTCCACAGTTTTCAAAGATTCTAGATCTAAGATTTCATCTTGAAACTCGTTCATCAAGATCTATATCGTCAAGTTTAATCTTGTTTTTTATTCTCCTTGCTATTAGAGCCTCAAAGTTGTAATCTTTTTTTGATAATTGTGCTATATTGGTTCTCATCTTGTTAGAGAACAAACCCGCATTGTGGAATCTAGTTGTAAAGAAATCCAATGACTTTGGGAAGTGGGTTAGTGCAAGGTGTAGGCTTCAACCCGTAAAAGAAGTTGGAAAGGTTTATGCTTTTACCTGCAAAAGAAGCAAGTGCAAAGCTCTGGCTTCTACCCGGAAACGAAGTCGGTGTAAAAGTCTATACATCTACCCAAAAGGAAGCAACCAATTGAACATTGGATTGAAATCTTAGAAAAGAGACTTCTAGATAGTGGAGTAGACTAGTTAGAGATCGAACCACAAAAATCGTGTCGACTATTCATTGCTCTATCTCTGACTCTCTTTTTTACATACTTTATTGCTACTGCATTTACATTGCTATTGCGTTGTTACTTTAGTTGTCTTGTTTCATCCAGTCAAAAAATGGGTATTATTTTTTTAAATTGCTTGCAAACCCTATTAACCACCCCCCCCCCCCCCCCCCCCCCCCCCCCCCCCCCCCAAAAAAAAAAAAAAAAAAAAAAAAAAAAAAACCACCCTGCGCGGGTTGCCACATTGGATCGGTTATGTGGTCTTAAACATTTAAACTTTTTAACTTGGATAACTAGCTGACATTGAGGATCTCGACTGGCAGAACTTATGGGTGGTTCATAGAAGATATCTTGTAGTAATTATCTTATTAGCACTAGTAATTATTCTGAATGCACTAGATGTTGGTTGTTATTTTGACCTTCTGGAACCTGGAATCGAAGTAGGATTTACTGTAGGATATATTTATTATAATGAATATGTAAAGACTATATGATCAGATTAACATGTGTAGAACTTATGGGCATGTCCTTATATGAACTTGAAGATTTATGTTTTGAAAATTCCTGCAGATAGAAAAGTCTCTTTAATCAATTAGGAAGATGGTAGATTACCAATCAAAAAAGAAAGAAACGTTTAGAGTGAACTTTTCTAACCTGTCCAGCAACAGCCAATCCATCAGCAAGAAGAGATGTTGCCAGCCAAACTTGCAAGCAGATCTGAAATGCGGCCATCGGAATTGAACCTTGTCTTGCTGCCATTGATGCTGCAAGAGTCACACAGAAAGTTGCAGCGACCACCCTCGCAAGTAAGAGAAAACCTGAAAACAAGCCAAAAATATCAGTGACTGGATTATTGTAAGCCTAGTGGTCAGCTACTCAGAAATATATCCAAAGGCTTAGGAAAAAACTAATTTTTCAGAAATTAGATATATTTCTCATAAAGTTCAATATTTTGGGTTAAAACTCAGTCAAAGCGTGAAAAGTAAAAAAAATTATCTCAATTCTATACAGTCAGCTTTTTAAATCATAATATAAATCTCCATAGAAAAACTTGTCAAAATTTGCATAGCTAGTAGAGCTGGCTGTCAACTTAGCATAAAGCCTTCTGTAAATAGACTATTAGGGATTAGCTCCAAAAAAAAAAAAAAATGAAGAATACAAGGAAGTAAAAACATAGTCAAAGCTGACATAAAAGGGAAGCTGTCACATAATTAGGATACCAAAAAATTCATCAATCTAATTAAACAAATGAGGAAGTGAATAATAATGTACTCACAACCATGGTTTCTTCTTTGTATATCAAAGCAGGATGGTTAAAATGGAAACCCCACTTCTCCCATAAAATTTGTCAAAAAATTGATTAACACTAAAACCATGCTATTAGGGAACAACATTTACAAAAAAGAGTATTGCTGGAATTAGAATGTTGAGATTATGTAGTGCAAGGTGCTTAACAATGGGATATATGGGTCTTAGTAAGAAGGTAGAAGGCATTTCCATTACGGATAAAATGAGGGAAAATCGACTGAGAATATGTGGACATGGGATTGTAGTTAAACGAGAAGCTAGAAATAAGTATAGATCTAAATAAACATGGAGTGAGGCAATATTAAAAAGATATAATACTTCCAATTTAACATAGGAGATGATCATTGGGGGTTGTATTGTTAACTTCACAATATCTTCAAGCTGTGTGATGAGCTATGTGTAATACCAAGTCATTCATGACATAAAATGAAGCATCACATTAATGTTATTCTCAGATGGTAGGCCCCATTTTTTTTTAAAAACTCCCGTTCATGCATGAAGAGGAAAAGTAACCAATAGTAGACATGAACCAATAATGGGTCTCACCATGGTATAAATAAAAATAAATAAATAAAAACTTACCATTTTTTAGGAAGCGGCCAAGCTGCAGATCTTTCATACTAGGAGGCAACACATCAACTTGTCTTAATAGTCTCCATAATAGAATTAATGCAATCAAGTATCTACAAGGCAACGGATTTTGTTAGAATTGCAAAACGAAAAAAAGGAAAGCGAATAAAACAAAAATATTTTATATTGGGTGAATAATCGTAATAGAAATAAGGTATGACTTACTGAGAAATAACATGCGCAATTGCCGCACCACTGACACCTAAATGGAAAACGAACATAAAAACCGGGTCTAGAATTATATTGGTTGCATCTCCAGCCACTGAATTTTCAAAGAAGATTAATTCTGTTAGATAACATTGTAAAAGCTAGGTGATACGGAAATGAAAGGAGCATCAGCTTCTTTTAACACGTGTGAAATTAATAAAAATGATGATAAGAAAAATCCAAGCTTTCTAAGCATTCTCCAAAGGACAAGCCAAGATTTAGATTGCATTAACAATACAAAAACACCATAATATAATCATAGCATTCATACACCAGTAAATAAAAATTTCCCCAAACTGTAACCATCTTGAGTTTGCAATCTTTACAGAGAAATAATGTTGCAAATAGCTCCCATCTATCTTAAATATGGATTGTTTATGAGCAATATTATGGACTCATCTATGATCTGAATAGACCCGCACTGAGAAAATTGGATGTAAAGAAAGGTATATAAATAAAAATTTGAGATTCTACCTATTAGCTTAAGCTTTTGTGTAGTAAGTCTAAAACTATAGTGTCTTTGATAGTTTGCGTTCTCAATAAGCTCATCTGTCGTAACAAATTGGTATAGAACCCGATTATAACCTAAGGAGGTGTTTGGATCTCATGTTTGTAGTCAGATCCTTTGGATGTCTTTTGAGTTGGCTCATGTGTTGCCCACGTGTAATTTGAGTTGCTCATTGAATTCCTACCTTCACTTTTAAGTGTGGGAGTTGTGTTGGTTCTCTTGTGTTGCCTCCTTGTTAGCCCATGTAATTTTGTGAGGATCACACATGAAGGGGGTGATTTGTGGAGTCATGTGTGATTTGAATAGTCTCACATTGAAAAATCAGATGTAAAATGAAGTACTTAATTAGAAAGTTGGCAATCTAGCTATTAGTTTAAGTTTGTGGATGCTTTTGAATATTGTGTGCCCAACAGAAATATGATGCTGTTGTAAATCAATACTGTAAAACCTAAATAACATAAAGAGATACTGTATTTGTGATTACTGCCAAATGAATGTTCATATCACCAGAATAAGCAAGTTGAGGGGATCATGTACTCAGATAGAGGTGCATCTCATTCATAAGAAAATAAATAAACTGTGGTGCAAATAGTTTTGTTTTCTTACCAGTTGCATATAAAGGGGTTCTTGTGTCCTTGAGACCTCGAAAGACCCCTTGCATGGCCAAAGATAGGAGAACAGCAGGAGCACCAAGGGACCTTAATGTCAAATATTGACATGCTGGAGTCAGCATAGGGGAATCCTATTGAGACAAAAGGACCAGTTATTCTACAGCAATATATATACTATATTACAGTTCCAACATAGATAAAACACATAAAATATCTCCAAGTCAAAGAGACCTCTTGTCAAAGAAATAACTCTTATCAATCTATTTTGAGCATCTAGTTATAGAGAAATCTAATATTCTTCACCATAAATCTTTTCAACCATAATACCAAATGCATTTTAACATCTGAAAGATGCTTGTTTACTGCAAGACTGTAGTTAAAGGAATTTTATGTGTTGATAAGTGTGGTGTGGAATGGTACGGGCGTGGTTCTCGTAACCGCGGGATCTGCACATGTTGATTTGTTGTAACGGCTGTGATAATTGGCGCTTGATTGTTGGGATTGCATGCAGAAAAATCCTTCTCTATCCATAATTGTCTAGGTTGGAAGGCGTTTTACGTTATGAACGTGGAGGATGATTAGGTTGTGAAACTGTCGCGGAGATCAGAAATGATCTGTTGCCGCGGTGTAACTGAAGGCGGAGATCAGGGATGATCTAATGTCGTAACTGTCTGTGCGAAGTTGAAGTCTCTGGAGTGGGTGGAGGGAGCTCCGGGATGGTTGGGAGTATAGCAGGTGCCAGGATGGAAGCATCCTTGGGGAGAAGAGTAGCTTCTGGAATGGCTCCAAAGTGGAGGCTCTTGTTGCTGGGACGTGTGTTATCCTGTGAGGGTCAAATTTTGACCACTGCAATAAGATAACGTGGCTGTGCTAGAAAGACTGATGTCTTGTGATGGATCATCATCGACATCATATAACCCTTTTCCCTTTAAAATGGAGTCAATTACGTGGCACAAGTCTCCAAAAGAGCATGCACCAAATTTTATGACAGAAATGTTAACATCTCACTGAACCTTTGAGTTTGTGCGAAATTCGTTGGCAAGGAAATACAGGAAAGGAAGGGGCTTTTCATAAATCCTTTAAGCTTATTGATCATGCGATTTTGAGCTCATGCAATCAAGGAGCAATCCCTCCAGATTCTCAACCTTATCTTGCAGTCCAATGTCAGTCATGTTTTGGATATATTTTTCAGAATGCTCTCTGTTTGCTTCCCAGGTCTATGTCATGCATGCCTTAGAATTGAATTGAATTACTTGTAGAAAATTTATCATCTTTTCCTTGTTCTAGATGCATTCCAAGATCGAGAGAATTTTTTTCAGAAAGTCACCTCTCTTTTGTGCATAATTTCCTTGCCTTGAAATTTGGCACCAGCTGAAGAGTGGCCATGTAAGTTGAATTCCATTTGGTGGGAGAAGGCTGATAATGACGATGATTAGTCATGTATTAATCCAATGGTATGTAAGAGTAGCATAACCTATTACTAAATAACTTGACTTTTGCTGCAAATTATTTTTTACTGCATACCACAAAGCAACACAATTTCTTGGTCAAGTTACACTAGCTAAGATGTGACCATCAAACTAAGTTTTTGGATATTAAAAAAAAAAAATCACATAAGTAATAGTATAGACTATTTTGCTAGTTGTATTCCTTTAAATTTGTGAACCTGTCTGTGTTTCATGTATGGAGTTTTAGCTTGCTCCACGGCATACTACGCTAGGAAATTCTACAGAAGTTCTCTTTTGTTGCATAAGCAAACTTAGTGTATCTTGTAAAGTAAGAATCCTTCAAGTGGTAAGGAAATTAAGTGTAATAAAGATTGAACAACATACTTACAGATTTAACTCCCATGAAGTTTAAGATGGGTATTGCTCCAGAGATGAGAAATAGTGCTTGGAGAAGGCCCAGTACTCCACCAATTACCAATGCTGATGATACTGATGGAATATGTTTACGCTCAGACTCAAATTTGGCCGCGCTTATTATATTATTTGAGGAAAAGGATGAGACCTGTTCTGTCTTCTCAGTATCTGGTAAAACAATGCCAAAGAAAATGCATCACATTGTTGGATTATCTCGAGAAAAATGCAAGTAGAATGTCGTAAACGGACCCAAAAAAAATATGGAAATTGCTAAGTTTTCTTCACAAAGTATATGTTGATCCCTTCTAAACAGAAATTTGCAAGGCTGAGAGAAAAGAGAGTTATTGAGCTCATACCATTCTTGGGAATCAATTCTTTCAGTTCACTATTTTCATAAGGACACCTTTCCAGGTCTCCGCGTTCAAGTTCTTCAGCAGCCATTTTGGAAGCAGCATCGTCCTCAGCAACAAAGGAGGTAGTGACACTGACAAGCGGAAAAATTGCGATTCTTGATACCTGATTGAATGCAGCAATAGACACACCCACAGCTGCAAGCTCAACTGGACCTGCAATTGATGAGCAAAGATGGAAAGAACGGCTACCATTCTATTTAGTGGCTATAGCTGAGTTTCTTTCCAATGGAAAATATCAATGAGAAGACAAAAGCATTTTATGAATCACAAGAAGTATAGCATCAATCACACCCCAAGTATAGTAGTCCCAAAGAGAATGTGAGCTAAAGGGGTCTCTAGTATAGTGTTAATGAGAAGAAGTATAATAGTGCCGAAGAGAATGTGAACTGAAAGGGTCTCCCGTATATAGCATTTTTTCAGAAGAAACCATGGGAAAACTCCAAACGCAAGTGTGATCAGACGAGAGTAGTACCATGATGGGTGACCCTCCACGAGGTACTTGCTTAGGACATGACAAACGATATTAGACCTAACACCACTGAACACCAATGACCAGAAGAATGCCACATTAAGCTAAGTGCTACATGGAACAAAGTACAATGGCAAATCCATGGTTGCCGGATCCTAAAGAGTTCATGATGGGTAGCCCCTTGGGAGGTCCTCGCTCAAGGCGTAACAATATCAGATTAAGAACATATTCACCACCGTCAAGACGACAACTAGATAAAAAGTTCATTGTGATAGTTGAACATATTCACCACCGTCAAGACGACAACTCGAGCCCGAACCCGCCCGGCTCCGGCACCGGCCGCCGCCAGCAGCGGCGCGCGCGCACGCATGCATGTGCGAGCATAATTCCCTCCTTTTCGCGCGCGAAAACTCCAAGTACCCAAAGGGCACGCCCTTTGTTCTCAATTTTCTCTATATATACACCACAAGCTTCCATCCCACGGCCAATGTGGGACTAAATGCTTTAAGCTACCTTTAGTCCCGTTTTTGGCTTTGAATTAGGCAATCTTTGGACTTGAATATCTCATTCATTCGAAGTAGGAATTGAACATGTGAATATACCACGTTCATCCCCAATGGAAGGAGAACACATTCCAACCATCATCCAGTTGATTTGATCAACGGATCTCGCCATAATTCAGCTCGAAGATTCGCCTTCATATTCTTCAATTCCAACAATCCCCCACAATGAATGGAGATTCAAGAATGACACACAAAGAGACTGACTCTATTGTGAAAGGTACTTGAGAAAAGAAACTGCATAAGGATAGGTGACTAGGTCTTGAACCTTCCATAGCGAAAGCTTTATCGGACTTACTGGCTAATCAGTGAACTAGGTCTTGAACTGTTAGCCGTTAGTGTAAGCCAAGTCAACAATCTTCACACAGTAACTTTCCAAATCAACTTTGATTCTCGGTTGTATCCGTTTTGGCCCTGGACATTCTTGGTTTCAGAGAGTATCTTTAGGGAATAACAGCCTCCATAGAAATTCCCAAAGAGCCGACCCAACTCTATACTCACATAGGTGATGGACCTATTAAGAGTAGTCTACTCTACTCCACTTGTTTAGTAATAAGATATAGGCATCATTAAAAGCGTTAAGCTTATCCTTAATTCACTTGTAGAAAAGCACTTATGTGCACCTTAGGAATGGATTGGAGTCAAGCTCCCAAGTGCTTACTTGCTGAGTCAATCATAACTAGTTTTTCCTCTTGAACTTAGTCCGTGGGATCTCCAGTAGCTAAGTGAGGTTTCCATTAAGCTGATTCGGTAAGGTTAGGCTTTTAAACCCATTCCCCTCGATGCGCAGTTTATACGCTCTCCACTTAAACCTTTAGTAAGCGGATCCGCTAAATTATCCTTTGACGATACAAAGTCAATAGAGATAATTTCATTTGAGAGCAACTGCTTCACGGTATTATGTCTACGACGAATATGTCTAGACTTACCGTTGTATATAACATTTTGTGCCCTAGATATACCTGCTTGATTATCGCAGTGTATACATATAGCGGGCACTGGCTTTTGGTATAATGGTATATCTTCTAAGAATTGTCGAAGCCATTCTGCTTCTTCTCCAGCCTTATCTAAGGCTATGAATTCCGATTCCATAGTGGAACGGGCAATACATGTTTGCTTAGAAGACTTCCATGATACCGCTGCTCCTGCTAGAGTAAATACGTATCCGCTAGTTGATTTTGATTCCTCAGAATCTGCAATCCAATTAGCATCACTGTATCCTTCCAGTACAGGTGGATACTGTCCATATCTCAAGGCATGGTCCTTGGTATGTGATACGTAACCCAATACTCGTAGTAGAGCGGTCCAATGTAGATCACTAGGATTACTAGTGTATCTACTTAACTTGCTTACAGCGTAAGCAATATCGGGTCAAGTAAATTCATCAAATACATTAGACTCCCGATAATCTGAGAATACTCCAACTGGCGTATTCCAGTTCCTGTATTCTTATGAAGATGGACATGTGGGAGAAAAGGATTTGTATTCTCTTTTATCCCATGATCCTTGAATCTTTCTATCATTTTATCCACATAGTGACATTGAGATAGACTGATTCCATCTGGTGTTCTAGTAATTTTAATTCCTAAAATTACATCAGCAACCCCCAGATCCTTCATGTCAAAACTGTTGGATAACATTCTTTTAGTGGACTTGATAATTTCAATATTAGTCCCAAGTATCAACATGTCGTCTACATAAAGACAAACAATGATACATGCGTTTTCAACTGTTTTCGTGTAAACACACTTATCGCATTCATTGATAGTGAATCCATCTTTGATCATGACACTATCAAATTTCTCATGCCATTGTTTTGGAGCCTGCTTTAAACCATATAAGGATTTTACCAATTTACACACCTTGTGTTCTTGGCCCTTGACTATAAATCCTTCTGGTTGCTCCATATATATCTCTTCATTTAATTCACCATTTAAGAATGCAGTCTTGACATCCATTTGATGGATATCTAAGTTGTGCAATACTGCAATTGCAATTAACATCCGGATGAACGTTATTCTTGTTACTGGTGAATAAGTATCGAAGTAGTCAAGTCCTTCTTTTTACCGATAACCCTTGGCTACTAATCTAGCCTTGTACTTATCGATATATCCATCGGGTTTTAATTTTCGTTTGAAAATCTACTTACACCCAATTGGTTTACTTCCAGGAGGCAAGTTTACCAATTTCCAAGTATGATTACTTAGTATGGATTCTATTTCGCTATTTATAGCTTCTTTCTACATTTGTGCTTCTGGGGTTGACATAGCCTCTTTAAATGTTTGAGGCTCGCTCTCAATAGCGTATGCTATGAAATCTGGACCAAAAGATTTTGAGATTCTAGATCTTTGACTTCTTCTTGGTTCAGTTTCTGCATTAACAGTCGGTTCCTCGGGGCTTTCGTCCCTGAACGCCATCTCGTGTGTTCTTTTCCCAGAAGTCTTATTTGCTTCCCGTTTGTACGGAAAGATATCTTCAAAGAACACAGCATCTCGAGATTCGATAATCATGTTTACATGAATATCTGGTATTTCTGATTTATGAACCAGAAATCTGTAGGCACTACTATTCAAGACATAGCCTATGAATACGCAGTCCATAGTTTTTGCTCCCAACTTAGTCTTTTTAGGTAATGGTGCCAGTACCTTTGCAAGGCACCCCCACATTTTGAGGTAATGGTAGGAAGGTGTCCTTCCATGCCATAACTCAAATGGTATAAGATCAAGTTTCTTGTGGGGTACTCTATTTAGAATATAATTTGCAGTTAATAGAGCTTCCCCCCACAAGTTCTGCGGAGCTCCAGAACTTACGAGCATAGAATTAACCATCTCCTTCAAAGTTCTGTTCTTCCGTTCAGCAATTCCATTCTGCTGAGGAGTGTATGGTGCTGTAGTTTGATGTATTATACCAAAACTAGCACATAACTCACTAAAATCATTTGATTCATATTCTCCGCCTCTATCGGATTTTAGAATCTTGATTTTCTTGTTGAGTTGATTCTCAACTTCGGCTTTATATGTTGTAAACATATTTATTGCCTCATCCTTACTGTTTAAAAGATACACATAACAGTATCTTGTACAGTCATCGATAAAAGTAATGAAATACTTTTTACCGCCTCTAGTTGGCATAAATTTCATGTCACACAGATCGCTATGAATTAACCCTAAAGGTTCTGTATTTCGATCTATTGAGTGAAATGAATTTTTCGCCAACTTGGCCTTAACACAAACCTCACACTTGTGAATTTCTTCCAAGTTGAGTTTAGGAATATATCCCAGATTAGACAAGTTTTTCAAAGACTTGTAATTTACATGCCCTAATCTAGCATGCCACAAATTAGGAGACTCAAGCAAATAAACAGAAGAATTTCCTTTATTTATTAGTTTCGGGTACAAATACACGGACTTTTTATCTACCACTGCAACATTGGCTTTAAAAAGTCCATCAACAAGATAACCCTTTCCCACATACATCCCTCCCTTAGTAAGTACAAATTTGTCAGATTCAAAAACAATTCTAAATCCTTTCTTACTAAGTATTGATTCGGAGATCAAATTCTTGCGGATGTCTGGAACATGAAGCACATCGTTAAGAGTAAGCTCTTTCCCCGATGTCCACTTCAGGATGACCTTGCCCTTTCCTTCAACCTTTGAGGAAGCTGAATTACCCATGAATAGCTGCTCATCTTGCTCTAACCTTTGATATTTTGAGAATAACAATTTCTCTGAGCAGATGTGTCGGGTAGCTCCAGTGTCTACCCACCAATCCTTATTGTTGGTTGTCAGATTCACTTCTGACACTACAGCAGAAAGGCTTGGAGATTCATGGTTGGTCATGTTCGCCTGTGGTTGGCTCTTCTTGTTCTTCTTAAGACGGCTGCGACATTCATTTGCTTTGTGACCTTCTTTGTTGCAGATGTAACAGGTCCCTTTGAAGCGCATGTTTCTGCCGAGCCTTGCCTTTGTACCCCTGGGAAGGCTTTTCCTCTTCAAGCTTTTGGAAGAAGACGCTTTCCCCTTTGAGTCCTCGATCACATTTGCTTTTGCTTCGTAGGAGTTCTTGCTGCTCCTTTTCTCGGACTTGCGGTTGTCCTCCTCTATACGAAGCCTCACAATGAGATCCTCCAACTTTAGCTCCTTTCTCTTTTGCTTCAGGTAATTCTTGAAGTCTCTCCACGCAGGTGGGAGCTTCTCCACGATGTTGCAACCTGAAAAGTTTCAGAAAGAATCATACCTTCGGCCTCTATTTCGTGCAAGATAAGTTGGAACTCTTGCACCTGACTGATGACAGTCTTGCTATCCACCATTTTGTACTCCAGAAATCGTCCTACGACGAACTTCTTGGTACCAGCATCCTCAGTCTTGTACTTCTTGCCAAGACTGGCCCATAACTTTTTTGCCGTAGTGATAGGACTGTAGACATTGTAAAGAGAGTCATCCAGTCCATTTAAACATAATTTCGGCAAAGGAAGTCACCTTGTGTCCAAGCATCGACTGCAAGGACTGAGTCCCGATCAGTTCCGGGTTCTGGTGGATCCTCCTGCAGGAATTTGGCCAGATGAAGAGTGGTCAAGTAGAAGAGCATCTTCTGTTGCCACCTCTTGAATTCTGTGCCGTCAAATTTTCCTGGCTTCTCCGGCTTCGGGTTAGGAAGTGGAGTAGGCATCAAACTTTGGAGCTGCATGTTTGTTGCCTTGCTAGTGCTATCTTGATTTGTCTCAGACATTTTCTGCAAGTTCAAGCAGAACAGAAGTAAGAAACGATAATTGTCTTAAGATTGTTGGGTATTCTGCTTAACAAGAATCAATCTGACAACTAATCAAGATCACTGAGATATCAACAATCTAATTGGCCAGGTCGGCAAATATCAGGTGGGAGGTTTTCCGTTCAATAGAACGTTCCTTAATTTAAGAACCACTTTTCAATTTCCTTCCTTGGTTAAAGCACCAATTAGACTGAATCTAAGTCAGTCTCGATATACTGTAAAGTATATCTCCTGTATAAAGGACTTAATCCACTTATACAGTATTTAGAGTGAGGTACGCTTAAGCGAATCTCCTTAAGACAATTACGTCCCCCGCACCGGTGCTAACAGGATAATGGACGCTGGTCTCCCAAGATACAACACTCTTTCACGGTATTTGGATAGCACTACCAAATCACCGTACGGTCGAACCTTAGTCAATCAGTACCTTCACAGGATCTTTGAAGCAGCGGTACAAGGACAAATTTCAAACGAATATTTGCCTTTACTCTCTGGAGGAGCACCCACTGTTGAGGACGAAGGAAGGTAGAAGAATGTCTTTCTTCAGAAGTACCAGATTCAGACAACAATTCTTATAAAAGAATCTGTTGAATTTTCAGATTCCTCTTTCAGAATAATTTTGCAGAATCTCCTTTGAAAGTTGCTTCGGATTCCCACTTCTCGCTGGAAGCCGCTTTCCTACTTCACGCTGGAAGCACAGTTCAGAACGCCGAAAATCACTTCGTGCAGATCAGAACTTAGATAATAGAGAGAGAGTTGAAATTTTGTGTGTTTGAGAATGAAAATCTGGAGCACTATTTATAGCGCTCCGGGAGGGCATTCTCGTCCGCCAAAAGTCAACAGTTGCGACGGTTCGGACAGAACCGTCGCAACCGTTCAACTGTCCAACCGCCCAACCGCACGGACGGTTTTTCCGACAGCCGTTGGCGGGCGGTTCGGATCCGTTCGCAGACACCCGTTGGCGGGTGGGCTGGAGCGGATCGGGTTTGGTTCGGGTAGCGGAGTAACCCATACCCGCGACACCCGGTTCAAAAAGAACCAGGCCAGGTAGGGAACCCGAGCCCGAGCCCGGCTCCGGCTCAGGCCGGCCGCCGCCAGCGGCGCGCTCGCGCACGCATGCATGTGCGAGCATAATTCCCTCCTTTTCGCGCGCGAAAACTCCAAGTACCCAAAGGGCACGCCCTTTGTTCTCAATTTTCTCTCTATATACACCACAAGCTTCCATCCCACGGCCAATGTGAGACTAAATGCTTTAAGCTACCTTTAGTCCCTTTTTTGGCTTTGAATTAGGCAATCTTTGGACTTGAATATCTCATTCATTCGAAGTCGGAATTGAACATGTGAATAAACCACGTTCATCCCCAATGGAAGGAGAACACATTCCAACCATCATCCAGTTGATTTGATCAATGGATCTCGCCATAATTCAGCTCGAAGATTCGCCTTCATATTCTTCAATTCCAACATAAAATACATGAAATAGAATAGAGAACTCTTTCAATCACAAGAAACACTACATTATTTTCCATCATTTCAGTGTTCAATCGATCAGAGCATTTTGAAGCTGTCTTCTTCTCCTCCCTATTCTCTGTAAGTTCCAATCCACCTTCCCTGCTAGAATGCTTCAATAGCCTAGAACCTCGCCTCCATAGATCGCGTGTCACGTCATTGACTGAGTGCATCTGGTTGCAGAAGACAATCCCCAGGAGAGTGTTAGTCACTGGGCATTCGCGATACAATGCAGCTCATTCCATTGCTTCATTGGCAGCTTCGGTTGAGCTCTTTTGGCCCCTGGGCGCAGAACCAATCGCAAACTTCAATCTTCTGCAAGGATTAACACCTTCAGGTGCTTGTTTTGATTGATTTGGCTATGGCTTTTCCTCCAGAGAAAGAAAAAGAAGGGAAAAAGAAAAATCCTTCTTCAACCCTATTATCCTTCAATTTTATGCACCGTGATCACAGATCGACAAGTCTCTGGGTATCTAGGGTGTCTCCTCTCTTCTCTATTCCTCTGTACTTGTGCTGTTCATCTATTGGTTTCATTCTAAGGGGAGACCACCATTCACATGTAATCAGACAGATTGTTGTATTGTAAGTGGAATATTATTTTCTGCGAATTCAGTTTGTTGTGGCTACCTCATATGCTCAACTTTGCTACTTATCTAAGTCATGTGCTTCTCTTGCTTTGTAATTCTTTCTGGATTGATAACCACAAAAGGTGCAGACTAAATGCAGAAAGCATTACAGCTAAATATTCACATGCCCAACCCCAAAGAATCCAAATACAATGCTCTGATCATCAAAGAATCAAGTACTCCTCATATCATCTCTTAAATCCTAGGACAGGGATGAATATCCCCCATAAACCTGTAACTTTGAACTGACTGATCTTGATCAATATTCCCATAAAAATGACCCCGAGAATTCGGTATAAGGAGAACAGTGATCCATAGCCAAATTGATCTTCCACCTTCTAGCTCAATTTAAACCCATGCATGTAGCAAAACAATCCCCAAAAAATTTTTAAAAACATGTTCCTTACTGAGATGATTGATGATTTACATTCAAGAAGAAAATTTTTAGAAAAACTGGAAATGATGAGTAGGGGGCAAACCTATCTGTCCAATGAAAGCAGTGTCAACCAGAGAGGCAATAGGATCAGCTGTGAGAGCCAGTGCTGCAGGAAATGCAATCTGTGCAATCTCCATCCCCAACTCATCCAGCTTAAACACGTTCCTACAAATTAAATAACCCAAGAACCCAATTGTTTAAAAACAAATATTAGAGAAAACGCAGAACCCAATTCCATGATCAATAAAACAGTCCCTGTCAGAAAAATATCAAAAACAGAAAAATCAAAAATCAAAATAATGAAAGGGTACCTTGCATCTTTGAAGAAAACTCGAAGAGGGGAAGCTGCTTGCTCTTTAGACATCAACAAAGAGTTAGAGTTGGGCAACAGCAAGTCATCCAAGGCAGCCATGGCTACTGGGCATCTCCCATTAACACCGCCAACAAACACATCTAAAAAAAAAAACCCACCATATCTCTGCAAACTGTACTTGCACCAAAATAAAACAACATTAAAGAATCACCACCACCTTTGAACCATTTCTTCTCTCGCCCCCGAGACGCCCAAAGAGAGAGAGAGAGGTTTTCTCGTAATATTCTCCCTCTCTCTCTCTCTCTGTAACAAAGGAATAAATGTGAGGTGGTTCTGTTTGTGGACACTTTGCACCAAAAGTGGTGCAAAGCTTAGAGAAAAAAAATGAGAAGAACCTGTCTCAATTGAAAACCGGTCCACAAAGGGTCTTAAAACTCTTAATGGACCTTTAACCACTGAATTTAATGACAGCCTCAAAAGTCTAGAAGCTGTCGAAAATTTGGGACTATCTAAAATTCCTCATTAGAAAACTAGCATGCCGTCTGTATTGGTTAGAAACCGATCGATCAGTCAGGAAGAAGATGATAAGAAAGAGGAAGACGAAGGATGAAGAAGGAGGGAGAGCTGATAGAGTAAGAAGAAGAAGGGGGTCAATATTGATCTCTATCCCTCTCGCGGATGAAGACGGACGACAGACGGACAAAGTTTCTATATGAGTCACGGGAGAAAACCTCTCTTCGGCCGGTTTTGATTGCTAATAAAAAGATTGAAAGGACCAATAACCAATTACAACTCCCTATAGTCCTAATATCATAGTTGATTCTCTTTTGGTGGCCAGCAATAGAGAACCCAAATTGAGAAGCATGAATTTCTTCTGGCGTGCATGCGTTTAGTCAGCGAGGAGTCACATCTAAAAGGCTGTGGTGTGTGTAGTTTATTGAACCAAACGTTTTTCTTTCATAATCTGATATTTTATGACGCTGTTATTATGGCATTAACACAGTGTTAGTGACAGTGAGAACTGCAGTTTCTGAGATAATGATTTATTGGTGAGAATCTTAGGCCAAACATGCACGGAAGTTGTAAGGAGCACTGCATTGAAAACACTCCCTAAAACACAGCCAGTTGTGTACTAGAGTTCCTCTGGCTTCTATGATTGAGAGCAAGACTACAGTTTAATCTGCATCTGCTGAAGATCAAGCCAAATTTTAGTAATAGCAGTATCCAATGTCTGTAAAATGAGCAGCGAAAATGTCTTTGAAGAAGGAACATGGTAATGATATATTTGAGGAAAAAAAAAGAAATCATGTTGGGTCTTACAAAAGTTGAGCCTAAGGAAGTATGGGTCGTTTAGAATTGTGAGATTAATGATAACGCTTACGTTGTAGATCTTCCAAGCGATACGGCAATATCCAAAACGTTCAACGTGGTGGATCTCCATGAATATTACCCTACCAAGAAGCTATATCCAAATGATAACTCGAGGACGAGTTCTTTTAAAGCGGGAGGGACTGATGTAGGAGATCAAGATGAGAATGGCTGATTTATGTTACCTGTCGACACTCCCTTCAACTGTCAATAGGCTTTTACAGAAACTCAGTAGTTTACAGTCATGTCGACAATTTCTTTCAACTATCGACATGCTTTTACAGAAAGTCAGGAGATTACATACCTGTTGATAGCACTCTTCACCTGTCGACAGGTCTGCTGCGTGTCAGAGTTTCCTAATTTGTTGACAAGTCTCCGATGAGACTTGATTGCGAGTCTCGCTTGAGATTTTGGGGCTAATGGAGCCCAAGGAAAGAAGTTCGAATTTCTCTTGGTCGAATCTGACGACGAGCGATTCGACGGTTGATTCGAGAAGCTTGAGGTCGGCTTACGCTATGGCCTTCTCATTGTTAAGAAAATTGTGTCCCCACGGAGTCTTCATCTTTTGTTTTCTCGAAAAAATTGAAAGCGTGTAAATTCTTTATTTGATTGTAAAGAAAATTACAGCAGATCAATAATTCGATTACAAAAGAGAGGAGAAGATATGATCTCCCCTATGTTTAATATTGGGTTCTTCGTGTAGCGGTGGATAATGATTCTTATTCTCCGTTGACGAGCTGAACCAGAAGCTTGATCTTCGAATCTTCTTGCTCTCGTTGGAAGCACAATGATAAAGTATAAAACCTTAACCAGTAGTTAAAATCTCAAAGAGATGATAGAAACTCAACTTGAACTTAGCAAGCTTATAGAGTTTTCTCCTCCAATACAATGTGTGTTTAACAGTCTTGTGCTTAGCTTTTAGCCTTCTGTAGTTATCCAACTTCAAACATCAAGCATCAAGTATGCCTTTAAGGGATTCTTCTCCTCTAACTTATGGCTTCTTGGGTTCCTCCTCCAAAACTCTCCCATTTTCCCCTAGCTATTCGTAGCTATTTATAGAAGATTTTAGGGTGTAACCAGCTCCTTAAATCTCTCCATAATGGCAGAAATGTAACCAAACCCTTAAATCTCTCGATAATGAAAAGTTATTTCCCATTATGAGGAGAGAAAATGGGGTGTAACTGACCAAGTTCGTGGTTGTTAGTTACAGCAGAAATATGGGTCTCGCGCTGGATGCGAACCTCGCTCTGTTGTTCTCTGAGACGCAAACCTCAGACATGAACTCAGCAAGTTTATAAAGTTTTTCTCCTCCACACAATGTGTGTTCAGTAGCCTTGTGCTTAGTTTTCAGCCTTCTGTGGTTATCCAGTTTCAAGCATCAAGCATCAAGTGTGTCTTTTAGGGATTCTCCTCCTCTACCTTATGGCTTCTTGAGTTCCTCCTCCAGAACTCTCCTTTTTCCCCTAACTATCATAGCTATCTATAGAGGATTCTGGGGTGTAACCAACCCTTAAATCTCTTCATAATAGGAGGAATGTAACTAACCGCTTAAATCTCTCCATAATGGAAAGTTATTCCTCATTATGTGGAGAGAAAATGGGGTGTAACTGATGAAGTTCGTGACTGTCAGTTACAGCAGAAACGCGGGTCTCGCGCTGGACGCGGACCTTACTCTAATGTTGAGACGCGGAGCTCACAGGCTCGCATTGAAGTTGAAACGCGAAACTTCTCAGGCTTGCATTTGTGTTGAAACTCGAAGCAACACATGCTCGTGTTTTAATGTTGAAACGCGACCCTGAGGTCTGCGTCTCAAAGAACAACATGACCTTCGTGTTTGACAGAGTGTGCGAGGTGCGCATCTGAGGTTGGAATGCAACCCTCTGCGTTTGACAAATGACGTGAGGTCCGCGTTTGGGTTGAAACGCGACCCTCGCGTTTGGGTTGAAAACGCGAGCATGAGGCCTGCGTCTTGAGGCTGGAACGCGACCTCTGCGTCTGCGAGATTCGCGTCTGTGACTTTATCTTCAGCAATTTTTAGACAGCTTACAGTCCCCCAAAAATAAAAGGAAAAAAAGTTGAGTTGAGAGAGGGAATGAATCACATCAAGAGCTCAGTCTTGATACTCCACATCATGTCACACCCATAATTCACAAGAATTTCTATATCAATAATTAATACTGTAAACTAAAAAAAAATGCGAGTTTTCTTTTTAATGAGTCAGTATTCAATACCCAATGGACGATTTAATTGTTCATGTTGAATTTTTCTTTCTCCCAATGTCTTAAGACGAGATCCCAAACTTCAGTATCATAAAGCCATTACTCTTTTGCCAACTCCATCAGAGTTGTCAGAGATACTAAAATAAAGAAGATAAAAAAATGTAGTAAAATGCATTGTCTGAACGGATGAATACCAAATTTGAAGGACTTGAGGCACCATCTCAAAAGACTACACGCCTCATGTGAAGCATTGCAGTGCCAATGGGGTGGGCAGGCCCATTGCGCCTTTGCGCCATTGAGGATCTACATCATCGAACATCACCACCCACACACACGACTAAGTTCGGGGCATGGCTCTGATACCACTTGAAGGACACTAGCCTTTTAGGTGGTGTTGCCCAAATCCTTATATTCCCAAGACCATTCCCACGTGTAGCCGATGTGGGACTATTTGTTCGACCCAAATCCCAACAAAATTTTGGGTTGCATCTGGTCACGCAACAGAATAGTAAGATTTGTTGGTGGATTTGCTTGAAAATTCAGTTTGTTTTCAAGCTCTCTTTAGATCTTTGGTTTGGAGAGCTTCAATTACGTTCAACTTCAGTTTGGTTCTCTTTGGTTCAGTTTGGTTCTCTTTGGTTCAGATTTATTTTAGTTTTCAGTCTTGGTTTAGACAAGTTCTTACTTATTTGTTTGAATTTCGACAATTTGGCAGTTTGCCTTGGTTTAATATTGGGTCAGACTTTAGTTTTTGTTTGGCTTACTTCAGTTCAGTTTAGCTCTTGATCTTGCAACTTTTGCAGGTAGGAGGAAGATTTCTTTGGATTTTTTTTGTTTTCCCTAACTTGGTGACTTGTCCTACGTATTTCAATAATTTGACAATCCGTTCTTAGCAACTCGGCAATTCGTCTAGGTTCAATAATTTAGCATAAGCATTTCAGCAACTTCAACACCGTCTAGCACTGGTTTTTAGTTTTTGTTGGGCAAGTTCTCGATGTTGCACCATCGTGAGTTTGATGAGAAATGTTAGATATAATAGGCACGTCGTGTACTAATATTATAGAAATAATCAAAATCAACCAAAGGAAGGTCTTCTCCCGTGACTCATATAGAAACTTTGCATGTCCATCTGTTCGTCTGTATGTCCGTCTTCATCCGCGAGAGAGAGCAGCGTGACCCTCTCTTTCTTCTTCTTCTCTCTCATCTCCCTTTTCTTTCTTCCTTTTTTTTTCTCTCCCCCTTATCTTCTTCTTGACCGGTCAGTCGGTTTCTCACCAATAGCGGCGATATACTAGCAGTATTTAGAGTTATAGAGGTATTTGGAGTTATAGGTATAATGAAATTTTGTCTTATAAGGTCCATATAAGAGAGAGACGATATTAGAATTTATGAAACTTGTATTTTGTGGTCCTTGTGATAATCAATAAGATGTGGCTATAAACAGTCAATGATGATTTACTTTGTAAATCTAACACCTCTGACTACAAAGGGAAAAAAAAAAAAAAAGAACACCTTTGAGCATTTTCCCATGCACTAGTCTGCAATTCAAAATGAGATCATCTACAGTTCAAAAGGAAATAATTTTATGATTTTAAGCTTCTTTAATTGAATTCTTGTATATCTTGATCTACTCTTTACTATAAATCAAATCCTCGAAGACTCTCTCTTGATATCTATATCTACGTTGATGCTTGCAATTTCATACTTATCTAGGTCAAGCTCTTCTATTCTCTTCTTCACCAGTAGAGACTCCAAATTGTAATCTTTATTTGATTATTCAGCTTATTTGATTCTCATCTTGTATTGAAGGACAAAATACTCTTGTGATTGTTGATATATTAAATTCAACTACTTAGAAAGTGAATGCTTAGTGATGTATAAAATCAAGCTGGATATGTGATAAATCCAATCATTTGGGGAGTGAATTGGTGACAAAACTCTAAGAATGGTAATTGTTGTTGGGAATATGAAGAATATATGTGAATCTTTGAATTGAATTACGGCGAGATCCGTTGATAGAATCAATTGGATGATGGTTGGAGCGTGTTCTCCTTCCATTGGGGATGAAGGTGGTATATTCACATGTTCAATTCCGACTTCGAATGAATGAGATATTCAAGTCTAAAGTTTGCTTAATTCAAAACCAAAATGGGACTAAATGTAACTAAAAGCATTTAGTCCCACATTGGCCATGGGATGGAAGTTTGAATTGTTTAAATAGAGAAAAATGGGAACAAAGGGTGTGCCCTTTGGGTACTTGGAGTTTTCGCGCGCGATTGAGAGGAAAACCATGCCCGCACATGCGCGCGCGCCGCCGCTGGCGCCGGCGGGCCGGGCTCAGGACTGGGTCCAGGTTCAGGTTCGGGTTCCTTACCCGGTCCGGTTCTTTTTGAACTGGGTCTCACGGGTATGGGTTATGCGGAGCATACCCACTCCGCCATCCGGATCCGAACCGCCCCGCGCAACAGCTGTCAGCCAACCGCTGCAGACAGTTGGGCGGTTGCTGCGATTGAAACGAACAGTTGCAATGGTTCAGACTGAACCGTTGCAACTGTTCGGTTGGGTTCGGACCAAAATACCCCTCCCGGAGCGCTATAAATAGCGCTCCGTTTCTCTCAATCAAAACACACCAAATCAACTCTCTCTGCGTTCTGAGTTCTGAAGTGAGATCCTCTCTCTCTGTCTTGAAGTAACTTCCAATCAAAACACACCAAATCAACTCTCTCTGCATTCTGAGTTCTGAAGTGAGATCCTCTTCTCTCTGTCTAAGTAACTTCCAATCAAAACACACCAAATCAACTCTCTCTGCGTTCTGAGTTCTGAAGTGAGATCCTCTCTCTCTCTCTGTCTTGAAGTAACTTCCAACAGGAAGTGGAAAATCAGTAACTCGGTTTCCGAAGCGACTTCCAAGAGAGATTCTGCAAAATTCGTTCTGAAAGAGGGCTCAGAAAATTCAACAGATTCTTTAGTAGAATTGTTATTGAATTGATCTGGGACTTCCGAAGAAGAATATTCTTCTACCTTCCTCCTTCCTCTACAGTGGGTGCTCCTCTAAAGTAAAGATAAATATTCTCCTCGAAATTTGTCTTAGTCCCGCTGCTTCAATAATCCTGTGAAGGTACTGGTTAATTACGGTTCGACCGTACGGTGATTTGGTAGTGCTATCCAAATACCGTGAAGGAGTGTTGTATCTTGGGAGACAGCGTCCAGTAACCCGTTAGCACCGGTGCGGGGGACGTAATTGTCTTAAGGAGATTCGCTTTAAGCGTACCTCACTCCTAGTACTGTATAAGTGAATTAATTTTCTTTATACATCGGTTATACTGATATTCAGTATATTGAGACTGACTTACATCAATCTAATTGGTGTTTAACCAAGGAAGGTAATTAAAAGGTGGTTCTTTAATTAAGAAACGTTCTTTGAACGAAAACCTCCCACCTGATATTAACTGACCTGGCAATTAGATCGTGATATTTCAGTGATATTGATTAGTTGTCAGATTGATCCTAGAAACCAACAATCTTAAAACAATTATCATATTGAAGTTTCTTACTTCTGTTCTGCTTGTAATTATAGAAAATGTCTGAGACTAATCAAGATAGCTCAAGCAAGGCACCAAACATGCAGCTACAAGCTTTGATGCCTACTCCACTTCCTAACCCGAAGCCAGAGAAGACAGGAAAATTTGATAGCACAGAATTCAAGAGGTAGCAACAGAAGATGCTCTTCTACTTGACCACTCTGCATCTGGCCAAATTCCTGCAAAAGGATCCACCAGAACCCGGAACTGATCGGGACTCAGTCCTTGTAGTCGATGCACGGACTCAAGGTGACTTTCTTTGTCGAAACTATATTTTAAATGGGCTGGATGACTCTCTTTACAATGTCTACAGTCCTATCACAACGGTAAAGTAGTTATGAGCCAGTCTTGATAAGAAATACAAGACTGAGGATGCTGGTACCAAGAATTTCGTCGTAGGACGATTTCTGGAGTACAAGATGGTGGACAACAAGACTGTAATCAGTCAGGTGCAAGAGTTCCAACTTATCTTGCACGAGATAGAGGCCGAAGGTATGATTCTACCTGAAACTTGAGATTTCAAGAACTATCTGAAGCACATGCGAAAGGAGCTGAAGTTAGAAGATCTCATTGTGAGGCTTCGAATTGAGGAGGACAACAGAAAGTCTGAGAAAAGGAGCAGTAAGAACTCCTATGAAGCAAAAGCCAATGTGATTGAAGACTCAAAGGGAAAGCGTCTACTTCCAAAGTTTTAAAGCGGAATAAGACTGCCCAAGGGTACAAAGGCAAGGTCCAAGAAGGCAAGAACTGAAAGTACACCTAGAGGGGGGTGAATAGTTGTACGGCTAATCTAAGACAAATAATACGAAAATTAAAAACTAAATGCAACACACTTAGTGTAACCAACGAGTGTAGCCGAATTCCCGGTGAAGGGCTCTGGACTAACTCCTCTTGCTTCCTCTAAAAAAGAGTTGAGGTGCTATATGAACTCTCTTGGTTGAACACAAGTATGGGAACACAATCAAACCAAACATGTATATGATATGACAATATGAATCAATGCACAATGTAAAAGAGAGAGAGTTAGAGAAAGTGGATCAAATGCAAATACAAGGATATGTTTCGAGGTTCGAGCACCCAGCTCTACGTCCCCGCAGAAGGATTTCCTCTAACTCGTCCATACAGGACTTCCCACACAGGGAACCTCCACGAGGATTTGGACAAATACAATAGGGAGTACACAACTCCTCTCTCCAACAAATACAACCTCTACACTTAGAGGCAAGGCACAAAGCAAATCACCTCTACACTTAGAGGGATAGGCACAAAGCCACTCAAACAACAATCACCTCACACTTGAGGGATTCTAACACAATCTTCACCTCTCACTAGAAGGAGCCAAATACACTTCCACTATCACCTCTCACTTGAGGGATATCAACTCAATCACCTCTCACTAGAGGGATATCACAATCAATGAAAGGTTTACAACTTGGTGATCTCAAAGACCACAAACAAATCTTTTCTCACTAAACAAAGATCCTAATAGATAGGATAGAATGATAAGCTCAAGTGTGAGAAATCAAGGGTGTAAAAAATCAAAAACACAAAGAAAACTCTTGGGAAAACTTCTAGAGAGATATAAAAATGAAGATCAAAACTAATCCCAAAGACTTTCTTTTTCTTTGAATTTTCCAACCCTTTTAAACAAATAAAGATCAAATCTTTAAGCTTTAAAACTCTTTTGAAAAGTTATATTAAACACTAGAAAGAATGAGAATTTTTGCTCTTGAAATCTTATTAAAACACTACTTCAAATGGGGTATTTATAACCCATTTGAAAATCTGCCCGTTGGCAGCTGAAAAGGGCCAGATTGCCCTTTCGGTCGACGGCCGGTCGACCGGCCAACGGTCAAATTTTTGACCGTTGAGCCCTGAGGTCGACCGCCCCCCCAGAGAGTGGGGCACTTACAGTCGGTCGACCGGGCGGTCGACTGGCCTAAGTGGCTGGCTATGTGCACGTCACCATGAACGTCGGTCGACCGTGCCGTCGACCGACTCCTGGTCCGGTCGACCGCACGGTCGACCGCCAGAGCCTGGCAAGGTCAGATTTCAGGATTTAAAAAACTTGTCTTTTTGCCTTTGATTAAATCCCATAAAATCATAAAAATCTACAAAAATAAGTTCAGTATTATACTTTGATATACAAATTGTTTGAGTAAAAATCAAACCATGTTACAAACATTTTGATCTATTTTTGTAACTTAGACATTTTGCCTAAAACTAAAACTGTATTTTCAAAACTTGAATTTTGAGATAGAAATTCGTTTTCTCCTCAAACTCATGCAAATACAAAAACATGATATTTAAACAACTTTTAAGCATATAGTATATGGATAGAATCCAATATACATGAAAGGAATTATATCTATATTTTTGACATTAAATTCAAAATAAGTTTTGTCTAAATACAAAACTCCAATACATGAATAGTTATCAAAATAAGTTTCTCTAAATATATGAAGCATATATGTATATAGATCAAATCTAATATACATTAAACCATGTAAACTTGTTTTGATTCTATCTATTCATGAAAATCAAGATTGGTTAAACCAAAAATCGAAAACCAAAACATGAAACTTAAACAAGTGTGTGTGTTGTGAACTTGAGCATATCACACTATCTAATCTTTACAATGGATCTAAACAAAATCTTAACTAAGCAAACCGAAGCCTTCTTGTAGAACGCCGTCTCCAAGTCGACTCGATCCAAACGCGATTCACGAGCTTGACTCCAACCGAGTGCTAAATGTGAACTTGACGCTCGAGCTCTTGAATCACCATGTGAAAGCTCCAAAACACTTTTGTTGAGCTAATCACCAACTAATATCTTGGTTAAATATCTGAAACTAAATATCACAAGATTATTAGTAAACTATAACTACATGAGTTAATCATCATCAAAACTAGAGTGAAGGGCCTCTGGGCCAACAATCTCCCCCTTTTTTATGATGACAAAACTCATGGAGTTATATATGCATGGATTAAAATAAGCTTCAAAGAAGCTCCCCCTTAACTCATGTATAGTAATAAACAATAAGGATATGCAATGAATACTCTAAACAAATTTAAACAAACATGGTATAAAGGACATGATCTTTTATACCAATGAAATAAACATGCTCTTGATACTAAATTTTAAAAATAAACATGTTCTTAAAAATAAAGTTGCTCTTGATACCAATAAAAATTCCAATAAACAATGTTGCTCTTGATACCAATACTTGATACCAATAAAAACAACAAAACAATATGCTCTTGATACCAATATCACAAAACACAAAAACAAATGCTTTTGATAAATAAACAAATGCTTTTGAATTAATTTAAACAAACATGCATAAATAAACATGCATATATACTAAAATACTTCTCTCCCTTTTTGTCAATCATCAACAAAGGAGTGAAAGTAAACAAAAACAATGTTCTTCCCATTTTTGTCAGAAACAAAAAAATCAACAAAGGGGTACAACCATAAACAAAACATTATGATACCCAATTGAAAAATATATCAATTTAGCATGAAGGTATACATAAACATCAATGATACCAATTTATGATACCAATTGAAACAAAACATAAACATAAATATAAACATTTTGAAGATAACCAATTGAAAGTATCAAAACATTTTGAAGATTACCAACAAAAATTTTGATATCAATTGAAAGATATGAATATATATAGGCACTCTTGATACCAAAGAAAGAAAAAATTAGTACCAATTGAAAATATTTTACACTTTTGATACCAATTTGAAAAACATAAACCAATCTTTTTAGTTAAACACTAAACACATTTTGCAATAAAGATACCAAATAGAGAATAATATCAATTTAAGATTTTTGATACTAATATTGAAAAATGAAACATATATCAATTGAAAATAATTTTCATTTGGAGCGTATGATACCAAATTAAAAAATATCATTTTTCAATCATTTTCAACATAAAGTGTGGGAGTAAGAATATCTGGTAAACAAAACCAATTGAAAGGTAAAACATGAATTTTCCTCCTTTTATGAAATACCAATGAAAATGATGCATAAGCTTGTATAGGATATCAATTTAAAATAATTGTCATTAAGGATAAACAAGCTTAGCATGACATGGTTTGTGCTTTAAGATATAAAGATATAATAAGCATCAAAACAAATATATATGTATGAAAGAGTAAATATCAATCGAGATTGATACTATATGAAATTTAAAAAGCATACTATATAGAAACAAATATGAGCATATAAGATAATGTCAATGTGATACCAATTGAAACACAATAAGGAACAAGTGTATAACTCATACTTCCTACCACCCATTTCATGCACAAGTTTAAAAAGATTTTCAATAAGAGCATATAAGGTATGGTCGCGCCAACCAACCGCCCTTTGGATAGGTAGGGGTTTTCAAAAATAAGTTTGAAAATAAGTTTAGCATAGTTTAAAACTCTACCAAAACGAAGAATACGAACAGTTTTATGAAAAAACTTAAAAACTAGTACGAAATCCTTCAAGAAGAAATAAAACAAAAATATATTCCATAAACATGAAAATCACATGATCATCAAACACTCAAAGGTCTATAAGCACATATTGTCTCATGAAAACAAATCATGAGTAAACAAGAATGATGTGAGTGCATAGTATAATGTGAAAGACAAAGTCATGAAAATAGACAATAGGCTCAATGTGAAATTCCTTAAAATA